>APFE031760169.1:24132-39257 GCA_000404065.3 Pinus taeda
GATATTACCCTTTTTAGCCCATAAATAGAAACCCTTGATATCATTTTTGACCTCACCATTCCAAGGTATGAAGTAACTCTCCTCATTTGCTATATGTTTAATTATTCAACACATATTCATGTTATCTTTACAATTAATCTTTTGGAAATTGGCTAAGTCACTGACAATTGATTAGAACTGTTCAAAGTCCACAGAATCATAATTCACAGTTGCTACAACACCAGAAACAGCAACTGACTAAAGCAGGAAAAGTCTTAATTTGCAAAGGATGAAACAGTAACCGTCTGAAGCTGGTAGAACTATACTTGGCCGATGATGATATAGCACGATCAGCCAAATTTAGTCACAGATGCGGGAACACTAGGAACATCATGAAGAGCTTTAAGGAACAGTTGAGATTTACCAAATCAACAACAATAGTGGAATAGCCAAGGATAGCACAAGGACCCCGAGGAGATAGACGAAGACTACCAGTTTTGCAACAGTGAAAGGATCCAATTAAACAAAGGACGACAAAGATATACATTGTTGTAACAGTATGCTGTAACAGGAATTAATTTCCTATTTTTGTACAAAAGAATCAAACTGAATGAATAATGACAATCTATTGTAATAGATGTCTCCTCTATAAAGAGGAGACATCTACAGTTGAAAGCTAGCAAGTTATAATAGGAGTATTATACTGTAGAGAGTCGGAACCTCTATTGTAATTGAACTTTTTGGCAGATGAATAAAGCACTGTTCTGAGCATTTTAACTTAGTATCTATGTTCAGGGGAATCTTGTGAGAGGGACAGGGACCACCTTCTTCACAAGATTCACCGATTTCTTTCCTGTTAAGTGTGTGTGTGATTTTGTACATTTTTAGCCTTGCTTCTGATATTTCCTTTTTGCGGATACGTTGTTTCCTTGATCGATTGGCGCTGTGAGAAGTGTGTCACCGGTGATTAGGATTTTCAGTGTGTATTGGCGACTGGTCACAGAGGCAGGTGCTGAACATCCTTATTCTGAGGACAGGGTCCTGGTCCTCTGTTACAAACGGCCATCATTTTTTCTGCAGATTTTTTATCCTTAATCAATTTCATTTCATTTCTGCAATAGTTTATGACTGCTGTAACACGGAGTAAGAGTTTGATAGGAAGTAGATCTGCTTGTACTACAGCTTTTAATGCTTTTAGAATTAAGTGCATACAGTACGAGGTCACCTTTGAAACAAAAGGACTTTCCCAGGTTGACAATTTAATGTGGTACTCGACTGTTTAATCAATAAATGATTCGAGTAGCCAACACCACACATCCTTCCTTTATATGTTTCTGATAAGTTATTAGCAAGAGAGATTGCCTATCAGATTGCGGGAAAGGGCGTGATAAAAGTTATCAAAGACAAAAAGAAGTCATTATGGCCCATTTTCCCTGTCAAATTCAGTTCTTTTGCTTTAGCCAATTTTATTCAATCAGCACATATGGAAGCCCTCAGGCTTCATGCATTGCCTAAGAGGTAATTTGATCCAAACAAAGTGGCATACAATGTCACTACTGGAGTTAAACTCAAGCCATACAATCATGATGATAATCATTTTGAGGATTTGTTACAATCAGCCGTATCCTTCAAAAAGCGTTCAAACGGGAAAAAGTGAATCTAAAACCTAAAGATTTTCAAAGATTTTAGGAATTTAGAGATGAGAGGCTCTAGGTGATCCCAATGCATCTATTAAAACCCAAGGATAAGACTAATCCAAGCGTCACTATTGATAGTGGAGGCCCTAGCTGTCAAATAGCCTCTTAGGTAAACACTGAGAAGACACTATACACAAGGAAGCCCCAAGATGTCGACAACACAGCTGAGTCCAGTAGGAAGTCAGCTATGAATCTTGTGATGAGCTCCCCAGCTATAGAAATCGGTTCAGACCAAAGGCGGTAGTTTGGAGCAAGAGTGGGATCAGTTTAATCAGAAATTGCAAGGCACTCACAAAGACTCAAATGCCCAAGAAACAGAGGAATTCAAAACTCCTCCACATGTTCAAAAGGATACAGAGCCCAAGTCTGCCGACAAGCAATCTACACCTATGGAGGAAAAATAAACAACGTCCCTGCATACTGAAATTATCCTTGCTCTACTCACATCCGAGATTGTTCTCAGAGTGACTAAAATACCTCCACTTGATGTGTTCTACAGCCCTCTCCACAAGATTGTAGTTAGAAGGCAGAGGAAAAGGAGAAGGGTAGATGCACCTGAATTCCCACCTGGAAACGAGCCCATGAACGTGGTCTGGAAGGACATTACTTTCAGTCCAATCGAGAACTTGAATAGGCTATCATAGTTCACGAGAGCATATGCATCGTCCACTATGGAACAGGCTATTGAGGTCTCTACTCTACTAAGGGATAAAGAGGAGATAATTTCACAGCTCGAACAAGAGCTTGAGGCAGAGAAAGAAAATGCAAACAAGCATGTAGTGGAGCAACTAAAGAAATTGCAACAAGACATGGAGGTCCTGAAAATTAGCCATGAGGCCAATATATTAGCCAAAAACATACAACTCCAGCAAATGTAGCAATCCATGGAAAGATACAAGAATGTTCCCACTACTGAGGAGTTCATCAAAGAGGCCTTGGAGTTAAATTCCCTTCTGGTGAGACAGCAAGAGTATTTCTGCCAAAACATGTCGCATATTACTCCTTATCTGATTACTAGTGACCAGATGATAGACAAGGCAATCAACCAAAGAACATAGTTTAATGATTTAAACACTAGAATCTCTGAGTTCATTGAGTGGCAGGAAACAGAAGATGGAAAGAAGGCTAATCTACTCGAGATTGAAGAAACTCATAAAGACATTCTCTTTATAGATTGGGATGCCAGAATCAAACAAGTTGAGCTAGCAGTCACAAGGGCAGCAGGAGTATCAAAGAACATCATCAAAGCAGTGAACCACATCTTATTCACCACCAATCTCATCAAGGAAGGCAATACGAAAGAAATGCCTAATTTAATTTCAATGGCAAGAGAAGGCGGGGATTTAGAGAGAGACAATTGCAAAACTGACCACGACCAGTAGGGAGTCGTATTGGCAGTATCTAGTTAAGCCACATAGGCAGATTATGACTCTCAAATGTTCCCTTTACATGACTCAAAGGACGTTGCCACCGCTCACCGATGTGATCTTCACCGGACAGCTCAAGACTCATTTCGGGACACCTTCTCAAATTCAACCGATGATCGATATTTGTGACTTAAAGGACAAGCTGGCAAGTAGCAAGTCATCCTCTTAGTTTTGTTTGTTTAGCCTCTATTTATTTTTGGAGTTAGTTACCTAGTCAGGAGGAAGGTTGTTTGAAACCTCCTCAAATTTTGTATAATCTATTTTTACACATTTAGTTAGAGTAGTATTTCTACCCTTCTCATGCATTTAGAGAAGGGTCTAGAATTTTATCAAAAACATTTGCAAAGAATGCACTATTGTAAGTTTGTGAATGCTTTGGTGAAATGATGGAACATGATCGTTGTTATAGACATTTTTGGGCATTGCAACCCCAGCCATAAATTTCCATAAACTAAGGGCTCCTAAGTCCCTAAAAGTGTTGCTTCACTACCTAAAGGAACAACGTCAGCTGATTACATCATCTCCCAAAAGTTCTCCACTAAAAACTGCTCAGAAATGGTCAAACCTGGACCATACTAAATACCTAGTGTAGAGGGTGTGATGCATATCACCTTCCCAGTGTAAAGGGTGCGATGCATACTGAAAGGCCCCTCTGTAGGGTGCGATGGGCGAGAATGGACAAATGGCAGAGACAGTTTGCGAGGTGGAAGATCATAGAATCTTCCAGAAGCTTCCCCTCTGACACTTGCCTCTTTGTTTTCGACCAGGGATGAGTAAGAGATCATCAGTCTCCAAATGGAATCAAGAACTATCAAAGAGAGGACACTAATCAAGACACCAGAAGATGACTCACCCTCCTACAATCATCTATATATGGATCCCTCATCATGGAGATCCAGGGGTTGGAATCTTGTATCTTGTAGAGAAGTGTTGTTGGTTTTCTGGTGAAACTTCATAGTATTGGGTGATCTAAGCTTTACTTGAGGTGAAGAAGGGCTTTCTTGCTGGAGGATGATGCTGGTTCAGAACAATTGGTTGTAATCCTCTTGCTAGCTATTCAAGTTTTCCAAGAAACCAGCTCAAGGAAAGATACAAAAGATAGATCAACGCCTTAGAATTCAGCCTCTTCGAGGGGGCAACCTCTTTTACATTACATAAATGAACAATTCTTGGATGATTCAAATGACAAAACCTCCTTTCTTTATATAGGAGTCTAAGGAGTCACAATAAAACCCAACCGACCTAACAATAATAATATAAAGCCACAAAAATAACAATAGAGGGATTCTATGGGGCACAGTAATAACAATATGGGGACAATAGGGGCACAACAATATTAATAAGGGGTACAACTACAATAGTAATGGGGTAATCACTAGTATTATAGGGACCCAACAAAGCTAGCCAAGGAGGGCCCTTTTGAATGGATAATCACACTTTTCCACACTCTACACTCTGCATTGATGCTTATAAATATAAATTATATCTTTGAGATTATTGCTTATTTTGTTTTCGCAATGCAGAGTGCGCAGAAGTGCAATTAGCCATATATCCACACCTTGCCCTCTGCATTTTGTTTACACAGGATAAACAATAAAGGATTCATGTTTTGTAGGGTCATTGGGATTGGGAGCGTATGGATATGTCATTATCTGAATATTTCCAATGGGAAATCACAAAATTGATTGAACCCAACATAGCTACCCTCTCCGTTCGATCCTTATGGTTTTATCAATAAATCAAAATTTAAAAGAGTAAACTAAATTTAAAAAATTTCATGTTGAAGTGTACACAAAGCTATAACATCAAAGACTGAAAAGCATCCGATGACATGAAAACCTAAAATAACCAGAGTATAAAATGTGCACATGTCACTGCCAAGGAATTGGACACGAAGAGGCGATGTAATGACATAAGGCATAAGATCGAACCAGTTATTGACTTTCATATTGGAGTTGTAAACCACATTCATCTTTATACTCAACGTGAACATATCTAAAATGTTCCCCATAACTCTCGCTATTGTTATTGGCCCTGTTAATCTTGACATTTTGTAGCCGATTTCGTTTACAATGAACCACTCCACCTACTAATCCAAAGGAAAATCGAAACAACCTTACGATTCAAACGACTTGGTCCAACACTCTAGCTAAATCCCCTCTACACTGCACTTCTTATACTTATCACGCTCTTAATGATTACTGGAATATAATCGGGGTATTACCTTTAGAACATAATGGCATTTCCATAGATAACAACATTACTTGTGTGAGAATTGAAACAATGATGTCCATCATTTTGTTTATGCAATGTGGAGTACGGAGGTGCGAAGAAGTGCGATTAGCAATACAAACACACCTCCACACTCTATATTTTGTTTACGTGGGATAAAAACTAAAGGATTCACGTTCTATACAGTTGTTGGGACTGGGAGCCTATGGATTTGTCATTATCTAATGTTGCCAATGGGAAATCACAAAATTAATTGAACCCAACACAACTACCTTCTCTCTTCGATCCTTATTGTTTAATGAACAAGGCAAAACTTAAAAGAGAATTGAATTTGAAGAATTTCAAGTTGAAGCGTACACAAGGCTATAACATGTACAAAGGCAAAAGAGCATCCCATAACATGAAAGTTGGCATAGTGTGCGTAAATAGAAAACCTAAAACTACCAGAGCATAAAATGTGTGCATGTCATTGCCTATGACTTGGACACGAGGAGGCAATGTAATAGAATAAGCTCAAACCCATTATTGATCTACATATTGGAGTTGTAAACCAGAATCATCTTTATGCTTGGCGTGAACATATCTAAAACATCCCCTATAATTCTCGCTATTGTCAGTGGTCTTGTCAATCTCCACATTTGGCAACCAATTTCGTTTCAATCAACCACTCCACATACTAGTCCAAAAGGAAATTGAAATAACCTTACAACTTAAGCAACTTGGTCCAACACTCTAGCTAAATCCTCTCTATCGTGTACTTCTTATACTTGTCACACTCCTAATAATATTGGAATATAGCTGGGGTATCATCTTTAGAACATAATGGCATTTCCCTAGATAACAAAATGCATCGTGTTGTAATTGAAATAGTAATGCAATTCCCTGGTTTCCTTTTTAAAAACCAATATGTTGTTGTCTAAATTGAATACACTTGCTTGTAGGCACACGCCATTCGACCACATATACAAAGAAAGACGTGTGAACAAAATGATGTATATGTTAAAAAAAAATCAAAATTTAGCTTTCTGTGATATGAATTCAAAGAAAGTATGGAATAGTTTAAATATTGTTATGGAATATTGGAGAAAATGTAAAGGAGAATATAAAAATGTATATGTGAATTCATATTTACTGACTATTGCTTAATAAGAGTGTTTTTTTGTCACAAAAGTAATACATGGTTTTGCAGGTTTCCACCACAGCTAGAGTTTTGGCCTAATCAACTAGTTGCTACATAGATCTTCCCACAGATCTCTATTCAATGACGAATTTCTATGAACCCACAGTGAAATCAATCTTGCTCGACAGAATGGTGACTAGATTTGCAATTTCTTCCGCTTAGGAAACTTAATCCAAGGAGAAGCCAATTACTCTTGAAGGAATGGTTGTTGGTTTTGATAGTTTTTCTTCACAAGTTTCTCAAGTCAAGGTTTCTTACAGTGCCATGCTAAAAGCCAAATTTGTTTTCCTAACAGTTCAAGAAGCTCATGTCATTTATTTTCCTTTGAGGATGAAAAATTTAGTTGTGCAAAACATTTTTTAGAACAAGGTTTGGTGTGCAGGTTTAATGAGTTTTGGCCACAGCTGGCTGATCTCCATAAGTGGATCTTTTATTCATGGAAGCCTCTATTATCTAATTATATGAATATTTATCCTCTGGCTCGAGGTTTTTTTGATCTGTAAACTGTCGTGGATATTCCAATGGACATTTCATCACAATAGCTCTCATAATAAAATATTAAAAATGTGGAATTTCTACACTATTCTAGTTTTATTTAACTTTAAGATATGTAGAATTAATGTAATTAGTGCATGTATGTGAATGGAAATTATGTAAAAAATTAGAGAACGACAAAAGTAATCTCATACACACACATAAGACACAAAATATGCTCTAATAAACCCTTTCGGGGGAAAACCTAGCTGGAAGGTGACGTTGCTTCACTCTCTTTCTTTGTTTGGAAAATAAGGTTGCAAGTACAAAGAAATAATGCATGTGGCCCATGCATTGTTGTAGTGCACATATCCTCTATGTGTGTTGTACCTCCTATCTCTCTTAGTTATATTTGCTCAACTATGGAACAAAATGCTCTCGAAAGAATGGAATGCCTCTTCCTCATAATGGCTCGGTTATAACACAACTTGATAGCCTACTAGTGGTTAAGTTTGACTACATCAACTCTTTACTAGAGTTACAGTATAGACGTTTCTAGAGTCTTTTACATCAAAAACACATGGTTAGCCCTTTTCCCATGAATAATGGGGGCTGACACTACATCCTCCCAAATTATAGGTGTGAAAACAGGAAGGTTAACTTCTAAGTGGCATAACTTTTCAATACGAACTCGGATTGATGCGCTTTTTGCATCATTGGAAAGAACTATGTGTGTAGAACAACATGGAAAGGTGTTACACCTTCGCAACAAAGTTTTACCCCCAAAAAGTATCGTTTGATGCCTAAAAACTCTCTGGGAAGGTTTTAGACCTCATTTTGCCAAACTGAGTCCCACCCGTAAAAATGGTCCCATGAGTTGATTCCTCCACTTTTTCCACTCTAAATGCATCGAGATAGATGACAAACAATATAATGATCGAATCTAGATCATACCTCCCCATTTTGGGAGGATTTTTCCCCAAAATATTTTTATTGAATGAGGTGAGGAAAATTTTCCTCCACCTTCTCTCCGGTATACCAGTTAGGTTTACCTAGAAGTTGTCCCTTCAACCCAATTTTCCAAAGGTCATGCTGCCCTTGTCTTGTATTTCTAGACCTCTTCTATAAAACTGTATCTTCTGTCATCTATGCTTGAGCATCTGGTGCCAAATCCTCCACATAAGGTAGGACTTGTTCCTCTTCCTGATCTAGCAAGTAGGGCTCATAGAGTTTCAAATTCTCTACATTCACAACTGAGTAAAGGAGCATATACAGTGGTAAAATGAGTTGATAGTTATTATCTCCCACCTTTTCCAGTATCTCAAAGGGACCATATCTTAGAGCCTTGATATTCTTACGAGGCCCCTGCAACTTGACCTTGTTAAATTGTAGCCATACTTTGTTTCCCACCTTGAATGATTTCTTTGTTCTATTTTGATCACGCCTGGCCTTATACTTCTCTTGAGACTTTTGTAGTGTGTCTTGTACTTGTAGATAACCTTCTCTATAAATTTTTTAGCCCTCAAAGCATCTCCTATAAGATCTTCCCTTACTCCTCCTTGTTGCCCATATGCAATATCCAAAGGTGAAGCTGGCACATATCCAAAACAAGTATAAAATAGGGACTTTCCTGTAGAATTGTGGACAGCTCTGTTGTAATAAAGTTGCATATATACCAGATTTTCATCCCAAGTTTTAAGATGCTTCCGGTTGTATCCCCTCATAAGCTACACCAAATTATTGTTGACTACTTTTGTCTGCCCATATGTCTGTGGATCAAATGTTGTAGATCTCTTCAACTTTATGTCCATATTCTCCCACAATGTAGTCCAAAATGCACTGAGAAATCTTGTATCCCTGTCTAAAATGATGCTCCTTGGTATCCCAAAGTGCACCCAGACCTATCCAAAGAACAAGTTTGTTGCTTCTTGTTTGTTGATGGTCATTTTACAGGGCATCAAAACACACATCTTTCTAAATCTGTCAACTACCACGAACACGTAGTGATGTCCTTCCCTGGTTGTAGATGAACCTCCCACAAAGCCCATGGAAATGCTTTCCTAAGGACAAGCAGGTACATGTAAGGGATGATATAGACCCAGTTTCTTGTTGCTATGCTCACTGGTACAACAAAGAATGCATCCTCTTATGAAGCTAGCTACCTGCTCGTGCATCTTGGGCCAATACACATACCTTTGCAAGTTAGCCATAATCTTCCTTACACCAAAATGCCCTGCAACCTTAAAGGAGTGAGCCTCTCTGATCAACTGCAATCGCTCACCTTTAGCAACACATAGCGTATCTAGCCTGTACAGTAACCCATCCTGGAGATGGTAGTCAATGATGTTGTCACCATCATGCACATGAATCTAACTCTAGAACTGATGATACACCTCCTTGAAGTCTTTATCTTCTGAATATGCCTCTTTGTATGCATCATGGGTGAATGGCTCCATTTGCATAAGAGTCCCCAAAGATGTGATCTTTGATGCGGGTGGCCTTGAAATCATGTCGAAAAACTTGTTTTTGTTTCCCTTCTTATACTTGATGACCAAATGGAGTTGTTGTGAAAACCCCATCCACTTGTAATGTCTGGTCTGCTATAGCTTACTATGGGCTTGCAAGTACTGTAACGACCGGTGATCTGTGTGGATTACTGTATACTTTCCCATCAAATAGTGCTTCCACTTCTTCACAGCTTACACCATGGCATAAAACTCTTGATCATAGGTAGAGTAGTTAAGAATTGCCCCATGAAATACTTCAAATGCTAGCAAACAGGCCTTCCTCCATGCATGAAGACAACTCCCATAGCATACCCACCCGCATATGTCTCCACTCCAAAGTGGCACTACAAGTTTGGTTATTTCAGAACTGGTGCTTGACTGATCTTCTTCTTTAGCTCCTCGAAAGCCTTATGTTGACCTTCTCCCCACTGGAAACTCTTGCCACTTGTTCTTATGGCATGGAGTGGTGCTACTACTGCTGAAAATGAGGCTATGAATTTCCCCAGATATTGTGTTACCCCAGTGAAACTCCTGACCTTAGAAACATTAGTAGGCACCAACCATTTCATGATGGCCTCCATCTTGGAAGGATCTATCTTTATCTCTGTTCCACCGATCACATACCCCGATACACCAAATCTTACTGGGAAAACTCACACTTTTTGAGATTTTCTAGCAATTAGTGCTTCTTTAATGTTTCCAACACCTGCATCAAATTTGAAATATGATCCTCTTAGGTAGCACTATTTACTAGTATATCATCCAAATAGACAATAACAAATGTATCTATAAAAGGGTGGTGTACATCATTCATTAATTTCATAAATGTAGCTGGTGCATTACATAGGCCAAATGGCATAACTAACCACTCATACAAACCTTGCCTAGTTTTAAAGGTGGTCTTCCATGTATCTTCTTCTTTGACTCAAACCTGGTGATATCCAAACTTCAAGTCTAGCTTGGTGAAGTACTTTGCTTGTTGCAACTAATCTAGCAGATCATCTATCCTAGGCAGCGGGTATCTATTCTTTAGCGTGATTTTATTTAATGCCCTGTAATCTATACACATTCACCAAGTCCCATCCTTCTTTGGCACAATGATGATGGGTGACTCACATGGAAATGTACTTGGTCAAATGACACCATGTTCCAGTAGTTGTTGCAATTGTTTCTTTACCTCACTTGCTTCTATAACAAAATGCCTATACAACCCAATATTTGGCAATGGGGAATTCGAAAATAGTTGGATCTCATGTTCCACTTCTCTCTTAAGTGGTAACCCTTTGGGCTCTCGAAACACATCCCTGTATGCCTATAAAAACTCCTCCAATTGTTTTTGTTGTTTCTCAATACACCCCTCCAGGGATTTCTTACCTCTTATTGACTCCTCTTTAGATTGAATTTCTCTTAAAAACAATAAAACATACTTCTTGTTGGAACCGATCAATTTCTTGGCTTGGTTGGCACTTACTAGTGAATTTTTTGACTTTCCTTTGTGCGTGTTGATGATGAACAATTTTCCATCCTTGAGGAGTCGGTACTGATTGGATCCCCTCATGAATATTGCATCGCACATGTACATGTATGGACTCCCAACCACGACTCCACATGCATCAAGGGGAGCCACATCTAGATCTACATCATCGATAAAATCAACACTGATAGAAAATCTAATTTTACACGGTTTGTTACCTTTAGCTCTGCATCCTTATTTACCCATCCCAGTGGATATGGATTTGGATGGTCACAAAATTCCAACCCCAACTTCTTGACCAACTTTGTTGCAATGAGAATCGCCTGCAATCCTGACTCAAATAGAGCATCAATATTTGTTTTTTTGACCTGTACCTTTATATGGAAGAGTTTGGTCATTGCCTTCTCTTCTTATTGCTAAAGGCTACTCAGATTTACCTCCTTTTTCACTTACGTACAAATGATCTTCTCATCCACGTCTGAGTTGCTTTCAACTTAGTTGCCCGAATCTGCGGCCATGAGATTCTTCTTCTTGTTATGTTTGTTCTTGTTCTTCAGGTTTAGCTCTAGATGCAACTTATAGCACTTCTCTTCTGTATGGCCATCAATGTTATAGTGGTTGCTAGGATCTATGCAATCGTATTCTAGTGCTATCGTCTTTTTATCTTTTCCCCGTTTTTGCTTCTTCTTCCCCTCCTTAGAAGCATGTTGTTGATCCTTCTCCTTTGATCCACTTGAGTGTGCTCTCTTCATGCCTATGTTTTCCAAGTATTATGCCTGTACACAAGCCTCATCCACCGATTTGGGCTTGAAAAACATGACTTACTCACGCAGATGGTGGTGTAGACTCCTCAAATAATCGAGGAGTACATCTAGATTCTTTGGAGAGATACCCAACATTATAACCATCTTTCTAAATTTCGTGGTGTACTCTTGCATGCTTTGACCTGACTTTTGTCTGAATTAATATCACTAGATCCATTGTTCCTCCATGTAACCAATGGGATAACACTGTGACTTAATGAGGGTTTTGAAATATTCCCACTTAGTCAGTGGAGGTTCACCGTCCAACCTTATTGTTTTCGTGTGGCTTTCCCACCAAGTCAGTGCATGGCCCTCTAATTTCAGTTGCATGAATGAGCTCTTTTGTCCTTCCTCAATCTAATGGACGCTAAAATAAACTTCAAGTTGTTGCAACCAATGGTTCAACTTCAGAGCATCGATCTCACCGTGATATGGCTTGATATTGACTTTTGCTTCCACTTTAAATAGGGATTGATTCACGGCACTTGAACCGGGTTGATATTTTCTGCATTCTTTCTTTGATTGGTTCTTTGTTTCTCTCCAAACTTTTAATCCCCTTTCTGATTTGTCCTCTGCATTCAAACCCCCATCTTCTCCAAATATCCCCAGCTTTCTATTCAAGGTCGACATGAGGAGGTTTACATTGCAGTTGATATCTGTGACTTGTTGTTCTAGTTGTGTAAACCTCACCTCTACAGGATCACAATGCTCATTTATAAATTCATTGACCATGATTATGGTTTTACAATTTTCAGCCCCGTTGATCTAGATTCTTGCAATATCCACAAAATACCGAAAAAAAACCTTCTCTGATAAAAAATTATCTCTAAACTACAGTGGATATTCCACTGGACAATTCGCCACAACAAATCTAATAATAAAATATTAAAAATGTGGAATTTCTACACTATTACAGTTTTATTAAACTTTAAGGTCTGTAGAATTAATTGTAATTAGTGAATGTATGCGAAAGGAATTACGTAGAAAAGTAGAGAACAAAAAAAATAAGCTCACACACACACATAAGACACAAAATATGTTGTGGGAAACCCTTTTGGGAGAAAACCCGGCTAGAAGGTGAGGTCGCTTTGTTCTCTTTATTTTCCTAAAATATAAGACTACAGGTACAAAGAAGTAATGCATGTGGGTTGTGCGCTGCTACAATGCACAAATCCTCTCTATGTCCTTTATGTCTTGTTAGCGCTTGGAATTCACCTAGGCTGATATAGACAAACTCTCAAGGCTACATCAAACCATTTCACCTCGTAGCTAGCCCTACGAGGTATGAGAAGGCTCTCTCGGGTCAGATTCGGTAGATCTTTCAATATGATAAGCTGACCAATTAGGATCAAAGATATTAGGCTAGTAAATTGATAAGGGGGTTGATTTAAAGATTTTTGGTTTTTTGGTGGCAATTGGAGGGAGTGCAATTCAGGGTGCGGGGATTGAGCACAGTTTTTGCAGGGGAATCTTTGGGGCAAGGTAGGAGTGAGCGCTGATGCCTTAATCTGAGATGGATGATCAGGGATGATAGAGAAGGAGCTAAAGAGGGCAAACAACCATTTGAATCCTCTCTAGATAGCAGAAAACATAAATTTTGAACAAACTAAAAAGCTGAGCATGTCAAAGCATGTATTCAAAACTTTACCACTTCATCTGTCCAAAATAGAAGCAAAGAGAGATGTGGAATACATAAACAAACTTACAAGAACATGTAGAGAACACACCATCAACACAACAATCCACAAGAATCCACAAGGATGTCTGCAAAACCCTGGCCTTCCTCTTTAAATTGCAAAGATAGATGTACAATATACAATGAAACTTTCTCTCTCCAGAGTCCAACCTTCCAACCTCTGAAAATGATTGAGAAAATACATCATATAGGCAAGTTTCTAACCTCTTCCCTTTCCTCTAGGGGTCGAGCTCATCCTTCTAGGAGCAGTTTGAACTAATTCCAAACTAAGCACTAGATAATAGGCAGCTCAACAACTTGCCTCTATTACTTAGCTAACTGATTCATGCATTAATTATTCACTTTTTACATCAAGGAAGCTTCTAGATGAGTAAAGAGAGGTAAAATATATCAAAGTGCCATGAAAATATTACATTTATCCATCATCTACAAGTAAAAATGATCAACCATAGTCAAAACAGTGTTTTTTGACCAAAAAGGTCGATTTTGGCAAAGTTAGCTCTCACATCCGCGCCCCCTGGCTCTCACGTCTGCGCACCTTTGCAGCAACTTTTGAGTGGGTTCCACTGGTCCAAATCAGGTGCAAGATGGCTCATTGGAAAGCTTGGTCTGTCTACTTTCCATCCCAAGTGGAATTTCTGAATTTGGAGTTGTTTTGCCCCCTCAAAAACCATTTCTCCCAAGGTCACTTTCTGCAACTCAAAAAGTGGGCAGAAAGTCATTTTTTTGATGTATTTTGAGCTTTTGGAGGCTCAAATCTCAAAATCAAGCTTCTCCCAAGTATTGGTAATTTTTCTCTTTGCATGCCCTTTCCAAAAATGCCAAGTTTTCAAAATTCCGAGCAGTCCTTCAAAACAGCCGCGCTTGGGACGCGGACATGGCACGGGAAAAACCTGTAATTTTACCAAAAATTTGCTAAATGCTCCAAAATTCTCAAAATTTTCAGATTTTGATGCTAGATCAAGGCTGATCAGTACCATGATGAGTGAGGCCACCCTTACGAGGCCTGCGCTGTGTCTCAACCTCCGTGGATGAAGATCAGTCATCACCTTGCTCATTAGTCTCAGTGGTTTGACATGATGTTATTGAACAAGGTGGAACAAATAGGCAAAGATGACTGCTGCCTTGCCTGCAAAATGCTGAGAAGTATGTTGTTTTCAAGGGGAAAAATCATGAGAAAAATGTTAGGGGAAGGAGTTTATATAAGGAAAGGGAAAATATATACAAAAAACAAGGAACTTTGAAGGAAATAATCACACAATGTCAAACATGCCATATCATCTCTCATCATTTGCAAATCAATACTTTATTAGGAAAATGTGTGTTTTGATCACCAAGGGAAAGGACAATAAAAATTTACATGATGGAGGGAATGAGGGCATCAGTATCAGGGTATGGGGAAATGAGGGGATAAATGAATTAGGGTTTGGGACTAGGAAAACTACTAACAATGCTGCCACCCATATTTCATAACAGCAGTTCTTTTACAATGCTGACAGCTTTCATGTTTGCTTTTTTCATGGGTGACTTAGGGTTTCAATTACATGCTTTAACAAAAGGGAAGGGATATCAATTGCATAGGAATTTTTAGAGGATTAATGAGCAATTGAATTAGGGTTTTCATGAGGGGAAAGGTAAGGGAAAACAAAGTTTAGG
>APFE031760169.1:39687-82527 GCA_000404065.3 Pinus taeda
GCAAATAAGATTAATGAAAATCACACTCTAACACATGTGAAATTATAATGGGAAACTAATGGAAGGGAATAAAGGAAAAATTACCTTGAAAAACAAACAATACAACCTAACATAAGCTTGCAAAGACATCAACCATTTAACCTATTTCTTCATAATTTCTCATGGTAAAAATGACCATAAACATGCTATCCATCCATGGCATTATCATTACACCATCATAAACCACGTGGAGGAGACATACCTTGACAAATTTGAGAGAACTTGGAAGAAATTTTACTGTTTGGGTGAGTTTTTGTGCAAGCTGCCAGAATGACCGCGCACCTCTCCAGAAAAGCCGCGCACCACTGTCAGAGCCGCGCCTGTGTATTTTTCTTCAGCAGAAAACTCACCACAGAGCCGCGCACCACCCAGGAATCCGCGCACCCCTGTGAAATGACCGCGCACCTTCCCAAGCACTGAATTTGCAGAAACTTGCCACGAAATCGCCTTCTTTGCCTCTAGCACGAAATTTTCACTCTCAATTGCACAATAAGAGTGACTAAAGAGGGAAATTAGCTTTTATAGGGTCATTTTAAAAAAATTTAACTTTAGAACCCACTTTCTAATGTTTTCAACTTGCAAGCTCACGTTCGTCATGGTGACGAATCCGATGTTGTTTAATAGTTTAATGAGTCTGACAAAGGTGTAACCCGATATCTTTTTCATGTTTAGAGAGTTTGAAAAAGACATGTAAAAGAAAACTCCACATCGTCCCTTTTCGTGCGTTTGTGTCTCCCAAGCTCGAAAAGGTAGAAAACAATACTTGAGAGGACTGTTTGACCATTTCAGTCAAGGAGTACCTTTTTCATAAATAGTGCCTCCCAACTCGAAAGAGGAGTAAACTTATACTGGGTACACGGCGTTTCGCATCCGTTAACGAGTTCGAAATGATAAGGGTTCAACCATATTTTTCATTTTTAAAGGGTCGGAAAAGAGCTGAAAGTAGACCCCCCATATTATTCTCTTTTACAAGTCAAAAGGGAAAAATACTCAAAAATATTTTCATTTTTTATGAGTTAGAGAAGAGCTTAAAGGTGACTCGTCCCGGAGGAATGAGTGGTATAAAGGGTAACAACTGGTTCCAGTTATGGTGGAACTGCTAAAAACATGTAATGAAAAAGAGGTTGGATAACAAAACCACTCATCACTGCAGTCCCTCAGGAAAGGAAAAACAACCAAGTGAAAGCATATGATTGGCCAAAGAGATGGTGGCGATGGAAGGAAACAACCAAGGCTCATCTACTAGAAATTAGATGATTAAAATGGAAATCATGAGATTTAAATCAAGCATGGGTTCATTTTTACACAAGCTTAAACCATGGAGAACTCTGATTGTATTCAGTTTCATGTTTACACAAGCTTGAACTGAAAAACTATGCTTGTTATAAGTTTGCATGCCACCAACATAATGCCTCAATATAGGTACATGCCCCCCAAGCTTCATTTCGTTCAACTAGGTGGATGGAACGAAGGTTCACTTTCGAGATCTTGGAAAGACTCGACTGGGATTTTATGAGATCTTAATCAAAGACTTGATTTGGAAAAGGGAGTTGCTTCATTTTTTAACGAGGTTGACACAGTAAAATAATTATCGTCAGACATCTATTTCATTTTTTAATGAGGTAGATATAGGAAAAAACTGTCCTCTGACTCCTTGAATCATTTTTAAACGAGATTGACAGAAGACCAAGAACTATGATCCACACTCCTTGTTTCATTTTTTAACGAGGTTGACACATTAAAAGAACTATCCTTGAGACCCTTGTTTCATTTTTTAACGAGCTTGACATAAGACAAAGAACTATGGTCACACCCTTTGTTTCATTTTTTAACGAGGTTGACACAAGACCAAGAACTATCCTCATCCCTTGTGTTCATGAACCATATGAGAACATGGCTCCCAAGAGGTCTTCACTAGATGGAAGAGCCACTCTCTGGGAGGAATACATGTCATTTGATACCATAGACAGATCGGGTTATAATGCCCCCAGTACATATTGTATTATACCATATGTGTGATCATCAGCAGATGTGGAGATGGAACAGGTAGCCACATAATTTACCTATGGCGAGGAAGGTATTGCTTGCAAACAAGAGCCGATATGGGATGATGGTTTCAAAGGAGGCACTTAGTGACCAATAAATGACAGTTGATCAATAGTCACAATTCTCCCTTCGTGCGGAAAACAAACCACATGGAAGAGCGAAGAAACAAGAGCTCCCATGATATAAACATAGTCGCGCCCAAGGAGAAGATTGAAATCTAATGGACCTTGGACTACCATCACGTCTATATAGATGATCTTTCCTCCCAAAGTAATAGGGAAATTTGGAAGGATCCCTAAAGGTTGACTGGTTCCTTCATTGAAAGCCAACATATTCTAGGTGAAAGGAACAAGTTGTGGGGAACCCAAAGCTTTCCAAGTAGTAGAAGACATGATGCTAGCAAATGCACCTTCATCTAATATAGTGCCAGGTACTACCATATTATAGGCTTGTACTGTGATTTGGAAAGGCACATAAGATGGGAGGTGGAAAGTAGTCAATGGACCCCAATCGAAAGAGACGATGAAACTACTTGGTGGGGGTATCATATGATGCCCCCATGTTGTACATGAATAGGAAAAGGACTCTCCTAAACAAGCAGGATGGGAGGGTCACGCTCTAATTCATGAGAATTTGAGGAAACAAGAATAACTGAGAAGTATGATCAGCACTCTCTTCTGAAACAAAGTGAGAAACTGGTGGTGGAGCCAAGTCGAAACTCTTTTCGACCAATGGTTGGTTAGAAATGGACACAAGGGAGTCACGCTCAGGAAGAGAAGAATGGGTAAGAGATTAATCCAAGTCAATATCCTTAACAACTAGGTGAGGGTTAGAGGAAAGCCTATGATAACCAACAGGAAGTTGGGGTTGAGGAGTTGCAAGGTTTTCCAAAACCTTGGAAGCTTTATCTATAAGAGGACAAAGGTGAAGAAGATGATCTCCTTCACATATCCTACAAGGGAATCTAATCTTCCCTTTTGCCTTACCATCATTAGCTGAAGGTGTAACATCGACATGATCTCCAGAGCTCGATGAGGATGGTTGATTCAGGTCGTTAGACCATACCTCTAAGACTTTGGGAATGTTAGGGCAATCTCGAAGGAGATGATCACCCTTACACAGCTTGCAAGGGAATTTTACCTTCCATGAAGGATCAAAAGATTTGTCGATGTGGGGTGCATTTGGAGTAATATCTACACGGTTGGCCTCTCGCTTAGTTGACTTCTTCTTCTTCTTCTTAGCCTCTTGGTTACTGGATTTCAAACTTTCACTAGGCGAAGTAGAAGAGGAGGGTGAAGAAATATGGGAAGAAGGCGAGGGGTCAACCTGAGAATCATCGTGATGTGATTCAAATGAAGGAGATGGTGGGGTAGGAGTTGGGACACTCAGGATCACTGAGGTAAAAAATAACTAGGCAGGTAAACCAATGGTTAACCCAAGAAGGGACAACGTCGCCATATAAAGAGCACCAACGTTTCCAAAAGAAGGAAAAGGACCAGGATTCCCATCTGAGGGGAATCCTTGACTGGTAGACTTTAGAAATGATTCCATTGGAATCAACCCTAAAGAATTCCTAAGGAAGATAACCTTAACTAGGAATATTTCATGGGAAGTTAATTTTAAAACACGGAAACAAAACATTGCCTTTTTCATGTTTTAAGAGTCGAGAAAAGGGAAAAAGGTGACTCTAGTCTCTTTCGGTTTGAGCGAGCTTGAAAGGAGAAGCGCTCGAACGATATTCTAAATTTAATGAGTCAAAAAGATCAAATGACTGCTCTAGATTATCTAGGTAAATAGGCTTACCAGGCAGCTGTGAACTGCAGAATACCTCTCGGCAAACAAAGAAGTACGGGCAGACAATCTCCCCGAATGTTGTGTTCGGTGTAACACGTTTTCATGGTAGCCGACTCAGCTTCCTATGGATAAAGGATTGCAGCCTAGAGGGGTCTCCCTTTATATACACGATGGTATGGGGAGTACAAGTCCATACTAGCACTGTCTAATGTCAAAGCGAATGACAATTGCTAGGTTTAAAGACACCGGAACACGTCTCTAGCCTAGACCACTAAATGTGAGTGTTAAGTTTCAATGCTTCCTTAGGTTAATTCGATAAATTTTAATGGTTGATCTTGAATTAGGTTTCAATTACAAGGCCCTACCACTGTCATCTGACAAAATTCCTACATGCAGCTATATGAGAAAAGAGATCTTTGTCTTCGATGAAAGTTATCACTAATTGAGAGATAGAGAAACCAAATTAATGCAACAATCAAAGAATGAAATGTTTCACTAATAAATCTCCTAAATGCACTAAATCTTTTGATAACAACATAAGAAGTTTCATTTAATTTCTGATGCTTATGATGATGTAATTCTAGCTTCTCAATAATGCTACTAATGCAATACTTTCGCTTAAGTAAACTAGAATGATGTTTTTCTTTTCATAAAATGCAAAATGAATCTTTCACATAAAGCACTTTAATGAAAACTTTCACAATTCCGAACAAACAAGCATCGATCAAATTGAAAACATGATAAATGAAACTAAAAGCAACTTCTTCCTTGAATCGAACAAACCAAACACATAATGCTTCAATCGAGAAACCAAGCAGTGTAATATATGCTTGGAAATAGAAAAGAGACACTCGAAATAAGAGAACAAATGAGAATCTTTCACTCATTCAATCGAAAACAAAGCATCCTAGTCACTTCTGGGAGGAAGAAGAGAGTCTGAGGGTCAAGACACATTGGCACTGGAATGGGAGAAATTCTGGTATTTTCTTAACTCAGAGACCGGAGCGACTTTTGGGCCAAAAGTAGTGCCGAACGACACAATTGACCAATACTACAAGTAGAACTGATGGCTGATCGACACGACTTTTTGGCCAAAAATAGCACCGATCAAGGGATTCAAAGAAAAAATAAAAAAGAACTTCACACAGGGCTAGACTTAACATATCAGAGGTTGGGCTAAATGAAGCAAGCACACAAATAAAGCTAAATGAAGCTTTCTAGTTAGGGAGAAAATGATATTAACGCTCAACCAAAAACTATAACACTCACACTTAGCCAAAAACTATGACTGCAACTGTAACACTCACACTCAACCAAAAACTATGACTGCAACTAGTTTGTGCTTGGGAAGAAGGGAGGTTTATATAGGAAACATGGAGGGGAGATGGATCCTCTTCTCATGGGAGAAGGACTTATGCCTTGAGGTAGTTCCATCATTATAGGGGAAAGGAGACCAAACTGTCATCCTTGACCCCATGCGGCCAAACCATTTACCAGACTTCTGTTACAGAGCTTCTAGAGCTGGAAGCTTCGGCTCTAATTTAAAAAACTTTCCAAAACAAGACTAGCGTCACTAAAACACAACTCAATCACTCTGGTCAGTGTGAGGAGTAATGCTAATCTCTGCACATTAGCGCGGGGGAGACAAAGGCCATTAGCATCGGTCTTGTAAACTGGGAAAAATAGAAGTTTCAGGGGAAATGGTGCAAAAGGGAAATGATATACTCATGAAGAGGGACACAATGGGAGTTTCTTCATGAAGGCAAATCATGTGGGATTCACTATAGAGGTCCTCCAGGATAAAGGAACGGGGAGTACAGGGACAGTGACAAAATGCTGTGTAACACTTGTATGCACTGGAATTTAACATGATTATAGTAGATGCATGCATTGATGATATAGGAGGGTTCTGAGACTCAAATATGACTCACGCAAATAATTCAACAAAATTATAACATAAATGTCAAGGAGATGAAATTATTATTATTTTTTACTATCCTTATCATGCTATGTATTTACTAGCCCCGTCAAGGGTTAGGCACTCAATTGGTCGATTACCTATCATTAAAGAACATTAATTTGTTATTGAGAGGTCATGGGTTCAATTCTCTTGATGCTCTCGAGGTTAGGTAAATGTTCAATTCACTTAATATTTAGTAATCAATTGAAATTATGCTTTAATTAATTGACCCCGGATAGAGTTGGGGGTTGTGAATGGGGCTGACATTGGAATTTTTTCAATTTTTGCTTGTAGGCATTGAAATTTGACATTTTGGTTATAGTAGATGCATGCATTGAAAATATGAGAGGGTTTCGAGACTCAAATATGGCACACACAAATAATTCCACAAAATTATAACATAAATGTCAAGGAGATGAAATTATGTGGGTAACAAGATGTGATCATAGAAGCAACAATCCTGGGAACTACTCGAAGAAACAACATATCAATCATCATCACATGGCTGCCTTAAATCCTAACTTCATTTTCATAATAACATAACACCAACCCAAGATTGAAGTGGAATTAAAGACTAGTGTCTATGACGATATTTAACAACAAGAATTTTGTTAGCCCACTTATTCTAATCTTCCTTCATGGAATCCCTCAATTAACAATTGGTTCACATCTCAACCCTATTGAAAAAATTAGCTATCATTTATATGCACCTCTATATTTAATATCCTCTATATGTACCCTTCCTTTCCCATTTTTGAGTTTTTGATGTAAATACAATTTTTTATCTAGAAGAAGTATTTTTCAAAAAATTAGAAGGAATATATAACCTTTAATATTCAACAAAAAATTTCAATTTGTAATTTATACAATTGGCCATGGCATATGTTTTACAATGATCAAAATTGGAAAGGTTTATGTCTATGGAAAATAGAGGAGACTAACTTCTTGGCATGAAGGGCCACATGTCACTCATGATTGATGACTAGTACTCCTATATTCAATTAAAAAAATCATAAGGCAAGCACAAGATGTAATGTTGAGACAAAGCTTTATTTGGGGATGCTTGCATTTCAAGATATCCCCCAAACTAAGGCTTCATCGTATATCTTGAATCTTTGAGAGGGAGAAGGGAAGGCAAATGATGCCTAGATTTAACTAAGAAGCATAGAGTTGAATTGGAGAGAAACTACCCGTTGTTGCATAATAAAATCCTAGTTGGCGAAACTAATTGAATGTTGGTTTTCTCTTCACGTTTCTAGGATATTCGATGCCTTACTATATATTGTTTTATTTCGTGTACTGTATTTTACTATGTTAACATGCAATTGTGGTTTATTTAGATATTATAGGTATTTAATGGTTTCTATATAGATAGTTATATTGAGTAGTTAATGAGTTGGTAACTCAATGATATTTATAGTGTGGGGTTTTGTTTTATTTTACAATGTTTAATAGTTGTCATCTATCTCAATAGATCTTTATCCTCCATCATTGGGTGATGCCAAATATGGGAAATCAATAGTTCCCATTCTAAAACTATTGTTATCAAAATAAAATAGGAGTTTTTAAATTTGTTTTCATAGATGTTGTGGGGTTTCTCTCACTCCCATAGTCGATATTGATTTGTTGAGTGAGTGTTTCATGCTCTATAGAGGTCATATCTCCTCTATGGGTTGCATCCACTCGCTAACTAGTGTCTACACCTTGCTCATAGCTCATACATTATATTAATAAAATAAAAAAACTAGATAAATATATAATAAATTAATAAATAAATAAACTATATATATATATAATGGTTTAAATGCTTAATATATGGATTTTTATTTTTAATATATAATATATTAGATTATATATATAACACTCGTCCATAATATCTCATTTCATTTTGCCTATTTTGTCACAAGTGTTCTTCAACAACCATAGGTTTTCTTCCACCATACACCATAAAATCCTAACCAACAAACATAGATCTTACCTCCTCCACCTTCATTTCATTCCGCTATACATTTGTTGCATGTGTTCTCCATGCACCATATGTGTTCACGTTGGGGATCTCATGGGCCTCCCATACTAATTTCATCTACCAGATAGATATATAGGGTTGGCCAACCTTACTATTGAATTAGTTGAAAGGGCCAACACTTGCTCCTTTCTTGTCTCGTTATGTACATTATATCTCTCCCCACCAGGCCAAACCTGACAAAATACCTCCTTCGTGTGCCATAAAACGATGAACACATGAGGTTAGCTCTCGAGGGGAAGAAGATTCAAATTCTGCAAGCAGCAAGAGAGAACCAGGATGAGATTGGAGGTAAGCATTCCTAATTTCTTAGGGTTTCATTAATATTTCTCAGGGTTATACTTAGTTTATGGGGAACAGGGTATGTTTATATACTTATTTTCTCACCAAAATATTAAAAACTTTGAGATTTGAATCAAAAGATAATTTTTAATCCATTAACATTCATTAAGATCCACTCGGAATCCTCCTAGAATATCTTGGCCTGCCTATTGATAATTTCTATTAGCATACCTCTTGTGTGAGTTTTCCTATTAATTATAAGACTAACAATGGTTTCTTATACTTATTTCTCGATAGGGATCTAAAAAGGTTTGAACCAAAGGTAATTTTATTTAGTAGCATTGATTTTAATGTTTGGAGAGATGAATTTTTGAGTGGCTTTGTGATAACTTGCATATGAGCAAGCCCTATAGGAAGGGACCCTATAAGAAGGTTGAGATTCTCTGTAACAACCCCTGGTTGAATTTCCATGTAAAAAATATAATACCAAGGTCATGAGGCACATGTTCCAAGCTGAATGGTGGGTAGACATTATAGTGGGGATCACTTTCAGTTTATTTATGGTTAAGGAAATTGGCAAAGGCAAAGTGGCAATAATTGGAATTTAATTATTAAAATAAAGGAAAATAGGAGAAAAGGAAGTTGAAGGGACACAAATTTGCATCCAAGGGAAATTTGAGAAAAAATGAAGGAAAATGAAGAAAATAGAGGTATCAATGATAAACAGGCTTATGAGGATAAATTCATAGCTTTTGCTGGTTAAGCTTGTTGTCAATTTAGTCATGTTCTCTCATACTCTTGCAAACTTAGAGAATTCTTGGAGCACTTTGGCATACAATTTAGATTTGGAGAAAGAAGGAAAAGGAAAGTAGGAAAGCGCAAGGAAACAATTGGATTGACAACTACCATTGAATTTGCTTGTGTAATGCCCTCCCCCCACATCTACCCAAGTAACCGGCCAACCAAGGTAAACAAGTGACAAGTAGTTACTATGATATGATTTGACTCCCTATGTGTTAGTTAAGGAAGTGGAATCGATGGAAACACACCATACCAGACCTTCTGCACCTGCTACAGGACTCCTAGAATGCATCCCAGTCATTCCCCTAACTAGCCCTTGGGTCCCACTTAGCGTTTATACCATTAAACCCCTACACGCTCCCTTGATATGGACAAGGGTGCATCTTAAAACCTCCAAACACACACACATCATGGGTATGCATGTGTCTTGGGACTTTTATCCTCAATTCTGTGCCTGTGACTCCGATATTTGTGCCACTTTTCAGGCCTAGAATCCAGGTCACTGCCCAGAAACCCTTGTGGCTTTCAGAATCCATAATTTACATGACAATAAGACTTAGAAATAAAAAACTGACTCAAGGACTAGGCCTCACCATCCCCAACCTAGACTAACATTCTGTCAAACACTTGGAATCAATGCAATCTACATGACATGAATAAAAGGCAAATAATAAATGAATGATAACTCATATGAGACTTGACAAGAAGGATCACCACCCTCTTCCCTTAACTATTTTGACATTAAATAGGTGTTGCATCCATTATCCTTTCAGTTACAAGTAAATACATGAAATAACCATGACTAAGACTAGTCACATAAGCATGGTTATAAACAACATTAAGCCATGTAAATAATAATGAGATAAAATCTATTAAGGTCACATAATAACAAGTACAAAAGCAAGAGAACTTATCTTTTATTAAACATAGGCAAGATCCGACTAGGTTCGAGACTTCCACGTACCACCCGACCATAGACATGGCTAAACCAAATCTTTCTTTCAACTAGTCACCCTCGTGCCATATTCCAAGCATGAATGCGGGATCTCATGGATAAACTAATACAAAAAGAACCAAGGTAATCCAAAGGTTAGACCAACTCCACCCTCACCAAACCGTGATCTCACTAAAACCGACATCAAGATCACAAAACCAAACCGAGCTTGGAATGCCTCCAGACTCCATCACTATCCTTGAGGAATTTTCCTTCTCCTTGTCTCTCAGGATTTACTTCAATCCACACTAGATCACTAGGCCCTAATCGATACTCCACCCTCATGATTTACCATGTATCCTACCAAAACCAGTCAAGGGATTCCTAGGCCTTTGGGAATTTTCCTAATACCACCTCCGCCTCGAATTTTGAAACCATCCAACAATTCCAAATCTCAAAACCAAGAAAACAATCCCATCACACCTTGGCTATCCAAAAAAAGGCAAGGCAAGGCTAAAAACCATTGTCATAACCCAACAAGACCATTCCACCGACAACTAGAGAACCAACTACCAACATGCGAAGCCATGCATGTCAAAACTAGCTAGGAAAATCACACATGCAATATGATACCTGTAAGTATTCCTACTGAAACTACTTGATCTTGCTCCTCCTTGCTTGATCTTTGCTTTTCTTTCCTTTCCTTGTCCTTCCTTTGCTTTATTTTCCATTCCTTGCTCCAAAACTAGAAGGCTCCAAGAAAAATCTAAGTGCCAAGAGTGTAAGAGAGAGAGAGAGAGAGAGAGAGAGAGAGAGAATAATGAGAAAGCTCCAAAACTGAACTGATCAAAAGCCATGAACTGATCCTTAGAATCCTTTTTATTAATGAGACCTCTATTTTCTTCATTTTCCATTATCTTCCTTCAATTGCATCCTAACATGCAACCTGTGACCTTTCACCTTCCTTTTCTCATATTTTCCTTTATTTTCATAAATAAATGTGCTAAAGTACCTTTTTGCCTTTTTAATGCCTTATCCATTGCCTTTTCCAATTTCCCTTAGCCATAAACACATCCAACGATGCCCACTAGGATATCTTTGCCCAACATTCAACTTGGAATAAGTGTTCCTTAACCATGGTCTTATTTTTCCTTTATTAACTTTTATTACATGAACTTTTAACCATGGGCTGTTAGAAATTGGCAGTTAACAAGTTGCATCTGTGGTTTCCTTGTTGATTTCTGGATGCATGATACATGCCTGTGATTTTTGGTTATGTGCTTTCATTTGCATGGCTATTTTCCTAGATTGATAATGGTTTTAGCCTTTCCTTTCCATTTCCCAGATAGCCATGTTGTTGTGGGCTTTTCCACTTGTTGTTTTTATGATTGGTGCTTAGGTTCCCGATGGATGTGGGTTGGAACAAATTCTATAGAATCCCTAGAACAACTTGGGTTGAGTTACTAGTCCTAGAGCCTAGGTTTGGACAAACACTTTGGATCCCTTGGTGTGTTGAGTTACTAGTCCCTGGGGTAGGGTTGGACAAACACTCTAGAAGCTCTGGAAGGCCATCGGTTGAGTTACTAGTTCTTGGAGCCTTGGAAAACTTGGGTAGAGACCAATCTGGTTGGTGTTAGTGATGTTCGACCATAGAGGTGGAATCACTATGGTTGAGGGTTGAGGTGGTTTTTATTATGGAAGCCCTGTACAACTTGGGTAGAGACCAACATGGTTCGTGTTAGTGATGTCTGACCATAGAGGTGGAATCACTGTGGTTGAGGGTTGAGGTGGTTTGGCTTCTAGAAGCCCTGGTTTGGTTTGTTTTGGTTTAATCCATATGGTCCAACATTCATGCTTGAAATATAACGCATGGGTGATTGGTTTAAAGAAAGATTTAGTTTAGCCCAATCTATGGTCGGGTGGTATGTGAAAGTCCTTAACTACGTTGGAATTTTCATATATTAATAATAGGTATTCTTCTACTGCGATTCATGTATACTTGTAGTGATTATGTTGGTGATATTATGGTTAATTTTCCATGGTTTTAATACTAGTTATTTGTTGGTTATATGATGCATGATATCTATGGCTCTTGTCATGATTTGTGAAGTTATCGAATTGTTGATGAATGTATGGAATAATAAGTGTTACTGCAGATAGAAAGAGAGGGTTTAAAGCCTTCTCGGTGATTCTCAGATGAAGACTCTTAGTTTATGATCAAATATGCATTCATGACCTGTAGCTTACATGTTTTCCATGTGTTTAATGGAATGTTTTTTATGGACTAGGCATGTCCTAGGTCAGTTCTTGTTCAAGTTTTCTATGAAAAGCTTTGTCATTATGTCATTTATCATCTTGAGAAGTTATAGGCAATTCTGGGTAGTGGTTTGGAGGTTTTTCTAGAAATATGGCTCAAATATCAGGACCACACCCTTTGAACTGGAGATTTTGGGCTATAACCACATGGACGTAGTGTTGTGCATGTGGTTGGAGGCCTATAACCACACCCAAGACTTGTCATCCATGCATTTGTGGGCTTAGGGTGATGAAAAAGAGCCCCAAATTAGGGTTTGGTCGACTTGGGTGATTATTTGGTCCCTGAGTGTCCTATGTCCCCGAGGGTTGTTGTAGATTGTCAATTTGTTAGCCCCAATTAAATAGCTAGAGATTGGAGGTCGGGTCATATCATAGTAACTCTTCGTCTCATGTTTACCCTGGAAAGCTAGTGAAATTGGGTAAATGTGGGAGGGGGTAGTTACAAATTGGTAACAAAGCTTCCAGGTTCAAAAAAATGGACTGTATGGGCTAAATGTATATGGTTATGCATGCATAGTAGGTTGGACATGCATCATGACATTATGTATTTTGTGTCATCATGATGCTATTGGTATGTTATGATGTTGATATGTTGGCTGAGATGGTGTAGGAGATGCAAGTTATTAGAGCGATGTTACAACACTGGACCTTGGGGTAAAAGAAAATTTTCATACAGGTATTGTATGTTTGACATGCAGGTATGATGGTTAATGGTTTTTATATGCATGCCTATCATTCTATTGATGTTGTGATTACATGCATGATGGATGCTAGTTAATCAATGCGATGATATGCACATGCATCGGTTAGTCATGCATGGTAGTTAACGTGTTGTTATATTACACATGATGATTATGGTCATTTCATTTAAGATCTTGATGTTATATGTATCGTGCTAATCTGGATTGTCCTGTGCAAATGGTTATGGTTATTATATTCATGTATGAGTCAATATATTTGTGATATTGTGTCGTACTAATTTGGATTGAGTTGTGAAGATATGATAACGTCCCCTAAGTTACATTGAGGTATGAGTTTGATTATGTTGTCTATTTGGTTTATCTAACATGGTATATTTGCAGGAGATAGAAGGCCAGTGATGAAGAGCAAAGTAGTGGACTATGGTATATTTGTAGGAGATAGAAGGCCAGTGATGAAGAGCAAAGTAGTGGACTATGGTTCACATGATCCCCTTTACAAGCCTGGCATGAAATATACAGAATGGAAAAGTGTCATGATTGTGTGGTATGTTTTCAAGTACAAAATGTATGAGACATGGAAATCAAGTTTTGGTAAGTGTGGTTAAAATTAGTAGAACTTTGGAGATCCCATTTCCATAGTTGGACATTGGAGATTAGGCCATTATGGTAGCTGCCTCCTTCTATCTTAGTGTGGACCATGGATAGTAAGGGGTTATGTTTATAGGTTGTTTGAATGTTTGATTAATTGCATAATATGCGTATGTGTGTCTATAAGATTTCATAAATGAATGATATTGTTTTAAGATGGTTGTACTAACACAATATGTGATGAGACAACTGATATGCACTTTAGTGCAAGTGGGTGCTAGTTGTAGTATTATGACTAATGATTGTGAGTTGATTGCAGATTATGACATGGTTGTTAGTCTTTTTAAAGGTTGATTTCAAATTGATAGACACGATGTCTTGATCTTTGGAACATGTGACTGAAACACATGAAATTTTGCAGGGAAACATGATTGGTATTAGTGTGACAAGGAAACAATTAATTTGTTTATATAACTAACGACTAGGTGATGTGATATCACATAATAAGACTTAATCGCAACGAGGAAAAAAGTAAAATAAAGGAATTGGGTGAGAATTCCTTTGTCTATGTTTGGAAATCATTATTCCAAATGAATTAATGCTTTGCATGAATACATGAAGTCTTCTTAACCTTGATTTTTGACAGGTATAATAACTAGTTTCTAATTATGGTAATATGATGCAAGGAATTACATAGCAAATGAGACTGCCATAGATCTTGAAGAAGGATCAGGTTGAGCTTTCCTTTGGAAGCATGGGGAACCCATGGGGTTAAGTCATGGTGTTTGTTGCTAGTTTTGTGCTTTGGTGCTTTGTGATTTGTTTGTACTTGATTTTTATTTTTATTTATGGATGGTGCATGACCATGGCACTTTATTTGCGGTGTCGTATTGTTATTTGTTTTTCATGTTTGTTCTTATTGTTTAATTTTTGTTCTTGCCTTTTATGTTTTGAGGGCCTTGGGAATTGGTTGGGGGAAGAGGAAAGGTAATGGAGCTTAGGGAGAGTTGAATGAAACCCAAAAGGTAATGTAAGACTCAGATGAAGCCTGATGCATGAGTAAAGGGCAACTGAAGGCAATAATATATGTCACCAGTTAGACTGGTTGGGTCCATTGGGATAAATGGATGGTGGCAGGATGGTCATGAGAAAGGTAACAAGAAAGGTAAAGTAAATGGATTTGAGGCATTATATGCCTTGGTTATGTTGAGAACTGTTGTTCTCAAGGTTGTGCATGCTATGCATGGCTAAAGGGAGTTCTCTAAAAGCTTGACCTTATGATATCTGGTAATTATGTTGTGATCATGATTATGTTGATGTCTCTCTCTCTATATATACATGTATATATGTATGTCTTAGTCTAACAAGGTAGTCAAATATTATGCTTGTGGAGGAATGATTGCTTATGTAGGTGAATGGCATGAAGAGATTCCTAGTTTTATGAGGAACCAAGTGGGAAGAGTAGCCTTGATAGATCTATGATGTTAGTATCTTGTGGATAATATTTTATTTTATATGCTTATAACTATGCTTATGTTTATGCTATGGTAGGAAACACTGAAGGATACATTAGCAGAATGAAAGTAGTGTGATCTGCAACATGCTGGGACAAGCATGGATAAGTGGAAAGAACCACATACCCAAAATTTGGATTTTGGATGCACACAGTAAGGCATGGGAAAGACACTAGAAGCAAGGTTGCTTGGTAGATACAATGTGGTCTCCGAATGTGTAGTACTGTTATTGCGTACATGTTATACGTGTGGTGTTGTGCACATGTTGTACACATTGTGTTGTGTACATGTAGTGCTATGTGCATGTGGTTTTGTGCACATATTATATAGGTGGTGCTGTGTACATGTGGCGTTGTGTTTATGTTGTGTTGTGTACATGTGGTTCTGTGCACATGTTGTACATGTGCTGCTGTGTACATGTTGTGCAGGTGGTGTTGTGTACATGTGGTGCTGGGCACATGCTATATATGTGGTGCTACGTACATGCGGTGTTGTGTATATCTGGTGTTGCGTACATGTGGTGTTGTGTACATGTAGTGATGTGTAAATGTTGTGTAGGTGGTGCTGTGTACATGTGGTGTTATACACATGTTGTGCATGTGGTGTTGTGTACATGTGGTGTTGTGTACATGTTGTATGGTGTACATGTTGTACATGTGTTATGTATATGTGGTACCATCTTATGTGTTAGAAAATTAGAAAGGAAAAAATATTTTTCTTATACTTGATAATTACTTTTGATGTTCTTGACTTATTATTAGGTTTCATTATATCTTCTTTCTTTTAGTTCATCAAGAAATTACCAAAGCAATAACACATAAGCAATGGACACCAGACATAGGCTCACAACCAGGGAAAAACCCCTCTCCAAGTGAAAACCCAATCAATAATTATTCTTTCAATAGTTTTTCGGAGATATTCCAAGACTCTTGACCTTGACACAAATTATCCTCCACACCAAGTCAACCTTCTTCCTTACTTGCAGATCATCCTTCTTGACCTAGCAACAACAACAACAATGGCATCACTTTCTTTGACCCAACAACTTCGATCTTTCCTTAGAGTCTTCGATCTTCACTGAAAGACTTTGATCTTCACTCAGAACCTTCGATATTAGCCCAATACAACTTCTTTAGGTGGAAGCTTCCAGCACCAACAACTTCGACCTATACTAGTAGCAACATCACATGGAAATTGGCTACGACATCAACAAGAGAACTTTGATCTTCCAAACTAGGGCACAGGAGAGAGAGAGATAGTTGCACCAAAGTTTGGATTTTCCCTTTTTCCTTCTCCTAGACCAAAATCACACTTCCTTCTCTTCCTTCTTCTACTTCACACTTCTTTGGGCTTCAAGAGATATTGAACTTGCTTGTGACAGAGAGTGCTTCAAATGGAATTAAAATAGCTTCATTTATAGCTTTTTTGGTGATGTTGAATAGCCTCCTTTGAGGCCAACTTGATCACCTTAAGGCCGACTTGATGTGGATACAAAAAAAATCATATTTGACTCAATAATTAACCTTTTTACATGATTCAAAAGCCCAAGAAGGGTCTCTTTAAAAACATTATGACTTTATTGACTCGAAATAAATCCTAGAAGTACTCAATGGGAACTTTGACCTAAAACATGATGACCCAAGCATGAAACCCATGCTTTAATAAGTCATAATAATAATAATAATAATGATTCTTTTCTTTATTCTTTTGAAAAGTACATTATAATATGACTCAAATACATTTAATGAAGACCGAACCTAGTTACATTTTCCAGCACTCCTTCTTGACTAGGGAGGTATTCATCATATGCAAGTACAAGGAAGATGTCAACTATATGAATCATGAAGAACTTTAGGCACCGTAATGCCATGGAATAGATTCCTCACCAGGGGAATATATCCATTGGTATCTCAACAATTTAGGCACCATAATGCCACAGACTAGATTCCTGGCCAGGGCAATCTATCTGGGTGGGACTAAGATGGACTCAAGGTTTCAACTTCTCTAGGTACCATTAGACTTACTTGCTAACCATTAACCCAGGGACCTAGGTGCATGTCCATGGTCAGAGTTCTATGACCCACATCACGCACCCCACTTTGGGACCTAGACATCAACCCAAAGTGCCGACTAGATGTCCTCCCAAACAATGCTTCACTCACAAAACCTCAACACTCCTTGATCAAGGATAACCAATCTTTCCCAATCAAATTGATTGGTAACCAACATGCTATCAAAACCTTCGAGAGATTCACCTGTACAAACACAACCCCAATCAATAATATACTTTCACATGTACATAATCAAATACAAACCTTAGGGGTCTTCTAGACAACTCAAATTTGCTTCTCAACTTTACATAGTAGGACTATGAATCAAATATTTGACAAAAGGTTTGTTAATAATACACTTCCCTTTTCTACTTCTCATGCAACAACACATCCTTCACAATTCATTTCCCAATAAAAAATATACTATGCCCTCCCTCTCAACCAGGGGGCACCTTTTTATCTAGACTCCCTCTTAATCTCAGGCAGATATTTCTTACTCAGACTCCCTCTTAACCCAGGAAGATCAACTTCTTTTCTTCGAAATCAGAGAATATTTTGTGGCTTCCAGTCATTTCATCAGGGTTAATCATCATTTACGTCATGCTTATCACATCAACAAACATCTTCACCATATTGAAGATTTTGTACTTGCACAACTTAGATAGCAAACAAAACCAAATCTATAGAAGCATGAAGTTAGACATATCAAAATTACGGAAGCATTTCAACTTTATAAATACCAGATACCCAAACTCAATTATAAACAAGAGACACATACTCTTCAACATCTTGTTAGGGAATTTGTCATAAACCCTAGACTACTTCATAACAACTTTCATTACATCTAGGGTTTCAATGTTTCTTCAAAGGTATGCCATACCCTATTACAATATATAGCAAACCCTAGAAACAATTCAAAAAAATATAGATCTGCAAGGTATCTAACAACTTTCAAAATTCCTATGTTAGACTATACAAATCCTAGATTTCATATGAGAGAATTAAATCAATCAAAACCAATCACAACATAGTCATTAACATGACCAACTTCCACTAGGGTTAGTTGCAAACCCTATATTTTGTAATCAAACATCAATCACAGCTAAAACTCAGATCTCAACAATCTTATACAAATATCAAATTATCACGTTGTTATCATATATCAGAGATTTTCACTTCTACTAAGGTTTAACTCCAAAAGATTAGAATTTCACTATCATCCTAGAAAAACAAACTTTGACTAGGGCTTAGTTCCAAACCCTAAGATTCATGACCACTGACAAATATGTCAACTCATACATCTAGGAATTCATCATCATGCATAGGAATTTGATATCATGTGTTAGTCAAACCCAACTTCACAAATATCAATAAAATCTAGACATATAACAAATTTGATTAGATTAGGGTTTGATCGAACAAACACACACATACTAAGGAAATAAATTCTAAGACATTATAAGGGTCTTTCTTACACATTCCACCAAACCCTAATGAGTTAGGGTTTCAATATAGGAACATAGCAAACCCAAGATTACCAATCTTCCAAAGGTTCAACATTTTAGACTTTATCATTCAAAACTAACAAGTTAGGTTTTCCTGATCATACCAAAATCCTAAACATGACATCATCAATAAAAACTTCAAATACATTTATCAATATCCCTAAGCAATTTAGGGTTTGAAACATTCGCATTCGCATACCCTTATGTTAGGGTTTTCTAGAGAACCTTTCTAGGCTTCTATAAAATCAGTTAATAATAGGAGTGGGGTAGATTTATCCAATGATGAATCTCCCAAAATAAGAATCACTATGATTCAATATGGCTAGTCACAACAATGTTAGTAATAGATTGTAAAATGAATAAACATTTATTATAAAGAAATCAATGTTTTTAAAGCATATCTTTGTTCCTTGACAAACCTTGTCTTGGGAGGTCCTCTTCCAAGCTCCTTGAGAATATAACAAATGCTTTTCTAATCAAGACAATATAGGGAGAATGGTGATTAGTATTTAATACAATCAAAACTAAATGAGTACATGAAACGAAAAACTGAAAGGAAATGACATAATTATCTTTGTCAGTTGTTGGGGGCTCCCTCCAAAGATTGAGGGATACCTATAAACTTATAAAACAAAAGAAAAATTCTTTTCCAAAAACATGTTAAAACCGATAAATTCTAAACATCAAAAATAAATAATAGAATATATAAGACTAAAAGCAAAGGACTTAATAGTGTAAATCCCTTATATCATATTCTTTGGGTCTCCTTATTCAATAATGTTAGCATAATCTCTATCTCTCTTCTTATTCTTTGGATTTTCGGGACAATCACTCCTGTAGTGACCCTTCTTATGACATTGATAGCATTCTACCTTGGACATGTCTACTTTCTTCCTTGATATTTTCGATTTATTTCCTTTGTGTTGAGTAGTGTAGGCATTTGATACTCCTACAAGATTGGTAGCTAGATAAATCCTCAATTCTTCTTGATTGTGGACAATCCATAGTTCTTCAAAAGTGGGAGCTTCCTTCCAACTATTAAGTCTTACAGAAAATGTGCCACAAGTAGGTGGAAATCCTAATAGAGAAATGATCATGAGTTATTTGTCTAGAACAATTTCATCAATGGCTAAAATATCATCTTTGATTCTTTCTATCTTCACAAAGAAGGAGGCCACTATATCTTCTTTAGTCATATTTGTGGTCCTTAGTTTATTCTTTAAGATTGTCACTTGACCAATGTTGTTAATAGTGAATAACTTTGACAAGGCTTCATACATTTCCTGAGCATGATTGATGTTGGCTATAAATGGGACAAGATTGTCCTTTATTCCTTCTATCATTAGAGTCATGGCCACAAATTATAATTCTTTGAATTTTACTTTGTCAACATCACTAGAATCATATGTAGGCTTATTTACTTTTCCTTTGACCAAGTGTAGTACCTTTTTCTTTTCAAGGATGAGGCCAATCGTCTTCTTCCAAGATCTATAGTTAGAGGCTCCTTCAAGTTTGTTCTCTCCCTTGATTATGTTAGACATATTCCTTGAATATAGTGGACTTCTTCTATGAAATAACCCTTTTGAATGGTTCTTTATTTAAGTGCTTGAGACTTTGTTTTTCTTCTTTCTTCACCAAATCTCTAATACCATGTTAGAAAGTCAGAAAGGCAGATATTTTATTATACTTGATAATTACTTGTGATGTTATTGACTTCTTATTAGGTTTATTTTATATCTTCTTTCTTTTAGTTCATCAAGAAATTACCAAATCAATATCACATAAACAATGGACACCATATGTAGGCTCACAGCAAGGGAAAAACCCCTCTTTAGGGGAAAACCCAACCAATAATTCTTCCTTCAATAGTTTTCTAGAGATATTCCAAGACTCTTGACCTTGAAACAAATGGTCCTCCACACCAAGTCAACCTTCTCCCTTACTTGCAGATGATCCTTCTTGACCTAACAGTAACAACAACAGTGGCAACACTTTCTTAGACCCAACAACTTTGATCTTGCCTTAGAGACTTCGATCTTCGTTGAAAGACTTTGATCTTCACTCAGAACCTTTGATCTTGGCCCAATACATCTTCTTGAGGTGGTAGATTCCAACACCAACAACTTTGACGTATACTAGTAGGAACATCACACGACAGCTGGCTATGACATCAACAAGAGAACTTCAATCTTCCAAACTAGAGCACGAGAGAGAGAGATAGTTGCACCAAAGTTTCGATTTTCCCTTTTTCCTCTTAGACCAAACTCTCACTTCCTTCTCTTCCTTCTTCTACTTTACACTTCTTCCAACTTCAAGAGATATCAAACTTGCTTGTGAGAGAGAGTCCTTTAATGGAATTCAAATAACTTCATTTATAGCTCTTTAGTGAGGTTGAATAGCCTCCTTTGAGGTCGAATTGACCATCTTAAGGTCGACTTGGTGTGGAGACAACAAAATTCATATTTGACTCAATACTTAACCTTTTTATATGATTCAAAATCCCAAGAAGGGCCTCTTTAAAAGTACAATGACTCTATTGACTCAGAATAAATACTATAACTCCTCAATGGGGACTTTGACCTAAAACATGATGACCCAAGCATGAAACCCATGCTTTAATAAGTCATAATAATAATATTAATAATAACAACAATTCTTTTCTTTATTCTTTTGACTAGTACATTATAAGATGACTCAAATACATTTAATGAAGGCCGAACCTAGTTACATTTTCCGACATTATGTGTATTATGTAATAGTTGTATCATGACATGTGTATTCGTTGTGTTGTACTATTTGTATATATATGTATTGTGTTGTACACCGGGTGTAGGTGTATGTATTGTGTGGTACACCATGTGTGAGTGTATGTGTTGTGATGTACACTGTGTATGTGTACACAATTGAAGAGAAGAGAAGGCACTAGGTGCTTTCTAGGCCTGGCAGCTAATTCATTATGTGTACGAAAAGGACAAAGAACAAAGACAGAGGCAAAGAGTCGCTTAAAGGATAAGTATCAATATTTTATTTTAGTTTTAATTATGCATGTGATCTATGATTCAGATTTATGATGGTTGCATTTGAGCTAACTAGATGTGATATGTTTATACATGATTATTTGATCAAAGAGCTAGTTTTACTTGTCGTGACAAGAAGTAAACACAATTGCAGGTGTACCTTATTGACGATATACCAATGAGGTATGATTTTAATTTATTTCAATTCATTTTGAATCTAATGACAACTATGTGCTTGGTACTGAAAAGCATGAAAATGCCCAGGTTTGGGTGGTTTGAACTGGCTACAAGAACATTAGCAAGAGTAGTGAAAGGAATTGGAACATGCAACAGTATGATGGTAAAGCATTTCAGAGCAGGGACATTGTGGGAGACTGGTACCCAATAGTGTCCGTTGATTTCCAACAACATTTTATGCTTGGTATGATAGTTTTTAGGCAGGGATATGCCTTGGGTTTTGGACCTTCTAATGCGAGGAAACCTTTCCAAGGGATGGATTGCTCGACGGACTATGTAGCACAAAAGGGGATGCTAGTGGAACTTGGAAGGTGTGTGACTGCAAGGAAGGGGGTGACCAGATTTCCCAAGGGACTGCGTAGCAAAGAAGGGATGGTCGAGAATGAATTTATTTTGATCATTATAACTTCTAGATGGAATCAGAAGCACATTGGGAGTGTGCCCTGGAGCAATTAGCTGGCAACTATTCACTGAGAGAACAAGTAGTGCTATGATTGTAGCAATGGACATTGGATGCAAGTTTGACTTTGGTAGTGGATTCTAGACTTCCTGGGAAGGAGGTGAATCTTGGTACTATTTTTGAGGGTGGAGGTGTGAACCTATGGATTCACTTGTTGATTGATGCAAGCATCATATCCTTTTAATTGTTGGTTAGAGAAAATGTGCATATGTATATGTGTATATTATTTTAAATATTGTATAGAATTGTGGTTATAAAGCTCCATAGACAATATACTTATTTGCTGGTTGAAGTAAATGTGTATGAGTATGTATGTGGTCATTATTGCAAATACTGTAATGAAATATGTTATAAAGCTCCAGTAAATGGTATGATTTCCATGTTTCAACAAGATGTCATTGTAATCACTGCATTGAGTTGGGTTATAAAGCTCCATAGGCAATATATTTTGTTTTCAACGGTTTTCTAGTCATAGGTGTCATAGAACACCAAGGACTGTGTTTCACTAGGGGGGAGGGGTTTGTAAAACCCATGGTAGAATTTCCATGTAAAAAATATAAGACCAAGGTCATGGGACACATATTCCAAGTTGAATGGTGCATACATTGTAATGGGGATCACTTTCGATTTATTTATGATTGAGCAAATTGGAAAAGGCATTGGAAAAAGTGAAGTGGCAATAATTGGCATTTAATTATGAAAATAAAGGAAAATAGGATAAAATGAAGATGAAGGGACACATATTTGCATGCAAGGGAAATTTGAAGAAAAATGAAGGAAAATGAATAAAATAGAGGCATCAATGATAAAGAGGCTTTTGAGGATTAGTTCATAACTTTTGCTGGTTGAGCTTGTTGTTTTTTTAGTTTTGTTCTCTCATACTCTTGCACACTCAGAGCATTCTTGGAGAAATTGGGCATACCATTTGGATTTGGAGAAAGAAGGCAAAGGAAAGTAGAAAAGTGCAAGGAAATAATTGGATCAATAGCTATAGATGTATTACTTGGTAGGTAACATGTTGCATGTGTGGTTTCCTTGCTGATTTCTAGATGCATGGTATATGCATGTGATTTTCTGGTTATGTGTTGCCATTGGCATGGGTATTTTCCTAGATTGATAGTGGTTTTATCCTTGCCTTGCCATTTCCTGGATAACCATGGTGTTGTGGGTTTTTCCTCTTGTTTTTTTATGATTGGTGCTAATGTTCCCGATGGCTATGGGTTGGAACAAACACTTTAAAATCCCTAGAACAACTTGGGTTGAGTTACTAGTCGTAGAGCCTAGGTTGGGACAATCGATTTGGAGCCCTTGGTGGGTTGAGTTACCAGTCCCTAGAGCCATGTTGGAAAACCACTCTGGAAGCCATGAAAGGATGTGGGTTGAGTTACTAGTTTCTAGAGCCCTGGACAAATTGGGTAGAGACTGATCTGGTTGGTGTTAACGATGTCCGACCATAAAGGTGGAATCACTATAGTTGAGGGTTGAGGTGGTTTGGCCTCTTGAAGCCATAGTTTTGTTTGTTTTGTTTTAATCCATATGATCCCACATTCATGCTTGAAATATGGCGTAGGGGTGATTGGCTGAAAGAGAGATTTGGTTCAACCCAATATATGGTCGGATGGTATGTGGAAGTCCTTGACTTGGTTGGTATTTTCATGTATTAATAAGAGCTATTCTTCTACTATGTCTCATGTATACTTGTAGTGATTATGTTGGTGATATTATGGCTGAGTTGCCATGGTTTCTATGCTAGTTATTTGTTGGTTATATTATGTATGCTATCTATGGCTCCTGTCATGATTTGTGAAGTTATCAAATGGTTGATAGATGTATGGACTAATAAGTGTTATTGCAGCTAAATAGAGATGGTTTAGAGTCTTCTTGGTGATTCTCAGATGAAGACTGCCAATTTATGATCAAATATGCATTCATGACCTGTAGCTTACATGTTTTCCATGTGTTTAACGAAATGTTTGTTACGGACTAGGAATGTCCTGGGTCATTTCTTGTTCAAGTTTTGTATGAAAATATTTGTCATTATGTCATTTATCATTCTAAGGAGTTACAGGCAGTTTTGGGCAATGGTCTGGAGGTTGGCCTAAAAAGGTGGCTTAAATATTAGGACCACGCCCTATGAACTAGATATTTTTGGCTATAACCACATGGAGGTAGTGTTGTGCATGCAGTTGGAGGCCTATAACCACGCCCAGGCCTTTTCATGAATGCGGTCGTGGGCTTAGTGTAGTGAAAAAGAGCCCTAGCTCAAGGTTTGGTCACTTGGGGTGGTTCTTTGTCCCCTGAGTGTCATGTAGCCTTAAGGGATGTTTTGAGTAGTTAGTTTGTTAGCCCCACTTCCATAATTGGAGCTTGGAGGTTGGGTCATGTCATAGTAACTCTTCATCTCATGTTTACCATGAAAGGCCAATGAAATTGGGTAAATGTGGGAGGGGGTGGTTACATTCTCCACCTGAAGATTCTATACTAAATTCGATTAAGTCATTAATTCTATACTAAACTCCTATGGATCTCTTCTCGATCCATAGATCCAATTGATCAACCTTATTACCTTCATTTTCCATCTCGGGGAACTGAACTAGAAGGAGGAACTACCCTAATATGGGAAATGATTAAGGAGATGTGGGTGTGCGATATATATATTGACTAGGTGGGTAAGATGGAAAACTTATTTAATTAGATGGAGTCACTGCTAATGTTTAGCTGCTGTCACATTTTACCTTACAATTTGTCCAATATCTCGCCATTGGAATTTAACATAAAAGAGCATTACCTATTGTTTTCATCCTTGTTGTCTTCCTAGAGTAATATCAAAGCCATGGACATTTCCTATCAATATAAGGGAAAAATGAGATCTATGTCATGATTTTATTGTGAATCATTATTCACTATATATAAAAATCAGCAGAAACATTGTAAGAATTAGATACACGTATTCATAGAGATTTCAACAAGGAATGCTACATAAAAAAATTCACAACTTTGCCCACACTTTAAACATTGCCATAAAAATAAGCATTGTCAAATAAACAAAAAATACTCAAGATGAAAATTCACTGATGAAACTAGTGGATAAAGAAGAATCAACAAGTGATTTTTCATCCATATTAGCCTTGAATATTAAATTCTTCTTATGAGTGAGTCCTATAAAATCTAGTCAAGCATAAGCTTCCTGTCAATTCAATTGTCAAATTTTCATCCTTAGTGTGTATGATTGACCTTGAGTTCTAGGACCATCAACCATAAGATAATTGAAAATATATTATTGAATGTGAGACATGGAACTAAAACAATTCACTCATACATTTAATAAGTATCATCAGTGGGGAATTCTAAGGGAATGATATGTGCCTGAACTTTAGAAAACCAATAGTATTCAATAATTCTTCATTCCCACCCATCTATCTAACTAAACCCTTAAGTTGTGATTCTCATTAGTCAATTAGGGACTATTCACATTTTCAGTTATGACAATGTCTCACTAAACACGGTTGTTCATACATGTTTGTTCATGTTTATGGGATCAAATCACTAGAATCTATCTTGATTTTCCATGTTTCTATAAAACGTTCAAGACTTAATTACATAAATGAGCTTAATATTATTTACAAAGGCAATGCACGAAGAATAATTTCTTATAAACACAAAGTGCTAAACTTTTCATATGAACATGATATTACGTAGGAAAATTCATAGAAATAGAGCCATGATAAAACCACAACTTGCTAAAACAAAGATTAATAGCTAAACATTCAATTAAATTGGAGCTTCTACTCCCCTTTCCCATGAGATCCGAGTGAGCACGTGAATGTGATTTTTGTAGCTTCACCTTCACATGAGCCTCTCGTTGGATGTATCTCTTTAGCACGTTGTTGTCCATCTCAGCAATGCAATATATAAGTAATGTATAGTCATAAACATCCCATTAATAGGGTATTATGCCATGTGACGTACATATGTGCCATGTTGAGAAAACTAGGTTCGGGATGTGTGAGGGTTTTTTATACCAAAATAAAATATGTATATGGATATCAAATATTACTTTACATTAATCGTTGTGTTTGTGTCATTTCTTAACTTACACGAGGAATCAAACCATCTACGTTTACCATTGTAGCTTGTGATGGTTGTCTGTTGTAGATTCCTAATCCATCACTCGGAGAATTGTGACAAAACAATTATCCATAATAAGCCACCATTACCTTTATAATTACATAGAGTTCATATTTCTTTGACATTCAACTATAATTAGGGGCACTTTATATAGTTAATTATAACAAGGCATATGTTATGATAAATTTCAGAGAATAATTAAGTGGTTATATGTTAAAAATTTGCATAAATTACAAAATAATGCTTATCCAGAAGAAAAAAAAACCTGAAGTCTATCCACATCATGAGAGCTCCAATGGGTTTGATTCCTCCACCAAACCCTTTGAAATGATGTTAATCATTCAATTTTTTTTGCCAAATTTTGATTTCATGAAATTACTTATATTTAAATATTTGAGGAATTGATATTCAAAGTTGTCTTAGACCTTGATGAAGAAAAAAATTGGTCCTAAAGATTTCCTACAATTTGATGTTAGCTTTAGGTTTGTCTAAAAACGTTTTCACCTAGCTAGCAAGGTGTTTCATGTGATGGGGAGGGCTCAATGTGGTCTCCTAGTTGATTTATTATATTTTGATTGACTTACATTTGGAGAGCTTAGTAGGTGCATGCTTAACTTTAGGATTAGTAATAGGTAGCACACTTCTTGATGTGGTAGTTGGCACACGTGTTAGTTTGACATCTTCTATAGGGGGGCTCTCATTGAGGAGGATGGACATTTAGAACATTTGGAATAAACACCTTAGAGTAGGGTGTTATGCATTGGGAGGTTGGGCATATAGCCTTAGGAGCATTAGAGCCACCTTGCACATATGTTGAGGAGGAGAACTTGAGTTGAAGAGACATTGTTGTAGTATGCACCATCTTGCTTAGAGAAGTGCTTGACATGCAAACACATAGACTTAGAGGATGCACCACCTTGGGAGTTGTGCAAACCATATTGTGCCACAATGCCATATGGAATTCATGCATAATGTAACACTCCATATTGTGGCACAATGGCATATGGTATTCATGCTTAATGTACATGTGCATGTTTTCACCACAAGGAAAAAACACATATATTAAAAAGTAAAAATAATTACATTACATTTATGAATTTGTGCCTCTGCATAACACAATACTTTACTTCACAAAAAATATTGGCCACATTGGATATATCAACAATATTATCAGACAATACCAACCACATCTATACAAACTATGGCTACTCTATTGCATATGCATGATGCCATTACAATCCATACTACACAATAAAAGCAAGAATCAATAGGAAGACTACTAACCAACAAACCATGAACACCATCAAACTATGCCACCAGAGGAATCAATGGATGAGAAGACAGAGGAAGATCAAAGAAGGTAGAAGGGTGGACATTTTGAGATAACACCCTGTTTTTCCTCCATAAACTTCATCATTCTAGCCTCCAATGAACACCAATTTTAGTTAAGAATCAACCTTGGAGTTAAGTTCACAAAAAATGTGAGAAAAATAGATTGTGTTAAAGCTTCTCATCAGAGCTGATATCTGATTCATCACTGCTTGAAGACATAAATTCTGTATGTTGATTTTTCCATTGAACTTTTTAGTTCTCATAAACCTGGACACTACTTACATTCTTATTAATTGCTAATCCAAGAAGGGCTACTAGGGATGATATCCTAGCCCAATTATTGGTCCCTTATCCAAGATCCAATGAAAAAGATAAATAATGAGAGGAACTAAAATAAAGACAATCCCATACACCATATTTACTTGGATTTTCTAGCGAAGCACTATCAAAGAATCTACATCGGTGAGAATCATCAATCATAAAAGGATTAATTTTATACTTTTGCATGTTCTTCATAGTTTTTATGTTTTCTTCATAGCATAATATTACTCCAATATACTTGTATTGGAGAAAATGGGGCATCTTTGAAACTAATATCATTTCAAGACCTCCATATATCCCAGCTAATAGTAATTGGGAAAGATATATTTTTACATACATCCTTATCCCCATAGAAGGTTTTGAATACTTCTAATAAGGAGTTCCTTTCCCATTTATGTTTTCCATTCAATAATGTTAAATATGTTTCCAATACTTCCTTCTTGTAATGACATACCACAAACATGTATGCAAAGTGACATAGTTTTCCTCATGTTCTTGACACAACATACATATGCTTGAAAAAACAACATACATACATACATGTTTTTCCGTTTAAGAGGTCACAAGTTCAAATATGTTTGGTGGGGTGGGTGGGGTAGAGTATGTACACCTATGTACACTTTAGTAGTCAAAATTCTACATGGAGGGGCTTCCCTTGTCCCACAAATAAGGGATTTTCATACACCCTTTTGGTATTTGGCTCGATTGTGACCTTAAATTACATTTATTATTATTATTATTATTAGAGTATACATGTTCACTGTTCTTATTAGATCTCTGAGCCACCAAATCTATGATGAACCATATTATGAGTCAATGAGGTTCTCTTAGATTACTTCCAACTAGATAACCAACTTGAAGTATACTTAGAGTTCTTTGGATATAAATAAGCTGCATGTTACAGGCCATTGATTCACTAACTACTTCTCTCATTTGATGGATTGTAGGTACGACCAAATAGGTACTTGTCACATCTATGTTTGTCGAGTGAGGGAAGTTAAGGTAGGTAGCATGGAGGAAGGTCAGGGATATATTACATCTATGAGACAGAGATCAACTAGAGGTGAGATGATCAGAAGAAAATCCATAGGCGCATGAAATTTTTTCTTGTTGAAGGGGGGTCATGCTCTTATGATGCTGAGAGCATAGACGAAATCAGGGTGCCCTTGAGGTATAAACATCTAATGAAATGATGGGTACCCAAGGACCTTCCTCAAGTAAAAATTGATTTTTGTCTCAATGAGAGGATATATCACATTGCTCCATCATCGTTACATGGATTGGGGCTATATTCCATAGATGTCATAAAGGTTTATTATAGTGGATTAACTGAATTAATGGAGTATATCAGAATTTTCTATAATTACAACGATTGAATGCAGTTGGTCCAATATACACAAGGTATGCAAAGATACAAAGTGGCTGCAAATTATATACAACTAAGAGATAATGATAAAAATAAAGAAGTGTCTATTTATATTGACAAAAGGTCAAAAGCATCAAGGAATATTGTAGGGTTGATAAATAGTACACAACATGGCGGGACAACAAATAAGCAACCCAATTGCATATTTGGGGGACATGAAGGAAACCGTGTATTTTTATGCACAATAAAAATCAATAGCTACAAGATAAGATTTGTTGATCAATTACAACTTGAATCGAATAGATATAGTCAACATTGCTATTGTGGGGGTAGTACGTATCAAAATTTCATGGCCAACGAACATCGTATGAATGACTTATCAAAATGTTATATCTATTGTCATTTTGCATTTTGAGGGATAATATAAATGAATGAATGGTTGGCTTTTTTATAAGAATGTGTATATATGATCCAACTAACCAAAGTCCAAATTTGGTCATCATATGCTTTATTATGTATTTATTAAGCCAAAATTTATATTTTAATATGGCGGGATGATCGTGGAAAAGTGTCAGCATAGTCAGAATAGGTAAATTAACAATTTCAATTTACATTGAATGTGAAATTGATTCTTTATTTAAATAATTGGAACAACTTTTCTTTTGTTGAAATATGTAGTTCGAGGGACATGACCACAATGACCATGAATGGTTTGATGAGGAGGAGTTGTTCGATTCTTCTAACCCAATCGAAACAATCAAGAGGCTTGTGGTTAAAGAAAACAAAGAACTTCTTCATTTGATTCACATTAGAGATAAAACTCCTGAGGTGAAGCAAAGGATGCACATGTTGAAAGAAGACCTTAAGAGATATGAGGTAATAACCGTATTTTAAAGTAGTGCTTTATTTTTTATTTTTTTATATGTCATAAGTTGAATCATGAAAGTTTTTTTATAGCTTTTACATTATTTAATCAAAAAAGAATTTTCTTTCTTCTATAACATTTTTTGATAGAGAAACCACAATGTCCAACCACCACGAGCCAACATATACCTGCGAGGCTATTCTCTTCTCCACCTTCGAGTGGTCATAGTCCCAATATTCAAATTGGGTTCACACCTTTGGCTCTGACCCATAAGCACACACCCCCATAGGAAAAAAAACAACCAACTTCTAAAGGTGGTGGCAGAGGTGACCCTATTAATGACACTATGGGTTCATTTCTTGGATCATCATGTTTTACCAACACAGGGACAAGTTTGTCTACATTTTTGGTGAATGAGCAAGGAAGTACAATAAAATCACCAAAAATACCAGGTAATTTTTAATGTTTTAATTGTTTCATGTTGTCTCTCTCAAATATAAATCATCTAGATTATTAATATTTCAAACTATTGATCATATCTCTTCGCATGTAGGAAACAACTTGTTCTATAAACACATGAATGAAAAACCATTGTTGCTTTTTAGGCCCATTGTATACACAGGGTGGATATCCCAAAATCCCAACCTAAATAAAGATCTTATGGACTACCTTGAAGGCCTATTTGGGGTAGATACCTTCAATAAGAGTGTGGTCACCTCCGTAATAAAAAAATCTTTAAAACATATATTGGACATGTATAGGGGTTACTTGGAAAAAATTTCTAGGTATGATCATCCACACATGATTCCTACGAGGGAATGGAAAGCCCTCATCACTGATGCAGATGAGAATAAATCGAGAAAATAAGGAAAAACACTATTTGGTGCACTAAGGTAAATTACATTTTCAATTCAATACTTTTAATTTTCTTTAGTTTTAAATAAAATTGTAATATATAATATAATTGAAACTTTTCATAGGCTCCCCGACACTTTGAAAGCCACCAAAGCGAAGCTTGAGAAACATGGGCAACACAAACTATGCTAGGGAAGCTATTCAAATTTACAAGCATGCGTTGCAAGTAACCAAAAATTTTAACATTATTATTTGTTATATCGCCTTCCAACTGTCTGGGAATTACGCTAGCCAAAAAAAAAAAAAATACTCTTATGCATTAGAGGGTGATGAATTCAGAACCCAAGCCACAAAGGAAGACTTTCGGCTTGGTTACAAGTTCAAATTTCAAGTTGTTGTTGATTTTCAAATACAAATGGGACAAACTCCAAGATCGAGTTTGAAGGACATGATAAATAAAAATAATCCCACATTAACCTTTCATTACTTACAAAATACAATCATGTTTGATATTGTCCATAAATTTAATGTGTTTTGTTGTTTTAAGAAGGGGAGCAACAATATTAGCGAGAAAATTATTGATAGTGGAGTGTAGCCAAAACATGGTGCTCCTGTGCAGCCCCATGATATTGGGATGTAACCCCATGATATTTCTTTAGATGAGGCCCATGATGGTAATTTTACGATTGTGCTTATAAATTTTACGATGATAATTTATGATTGTGTACTTATAAATTTTGTGCTTTGAAAGACAGAGCTGGTTGTACATGAGGATCCTCTACTAGAAAAGGAGCACAGGGTATCCATTCCAATAGTATTGACTAGTGCACCAGGTAAATAATTACATTGCAAATGTGTTTTTTAGTATTAATTAATTACTTGAAAGATATTGCCTTTGAATGAGTTCTTTGAATTGTTGGGTAGCCTCACCTTTTCTTCATTTGGAAAGAGGATTACAATTAAAAATATTTAATTTCAAATGGTGTATTAATTATAACCTTTCCTGTTTTAGCTGTAGAGCAGGTAGAGGATGAGGATAGACAATAAACTACTATGCTTGCCTCTGCTACTCAAGTAGGTAAAGAACACTATAATTCTCTTTTTATTGAAGAAATGCTTGTCATAATAATAACAAAAAATATCAATTTGACATTTCTTTCTTGTTGCATCTAATCAATAGCCCCTCTTTCAGTAGCTTCCACATCATGAGTACATGACCAGGTTGTCAAGAAGAGTTCCAAGGGCCATAACATTTGAAGGGGACGAAGAAAATGAAAAACAAATCTTTGAACTAGTTATATAACTAGAAACATCATGTACCATATGAAAACATATTTTTGATGATAAAATTTATTGAGATGAAGTATTTTGTGTCTATGATTAATGAATGAAAGAATGAATGTTATATGTTGAATGTATTTTATATGTTTCTTTATGTTTTTTTTTGTTTTTCTAGTGTTTATGCATGAACCTTTGTGTTGCTTTAAACTATTTTCTAGTAGATAGTTTAGGTACTGGAGAATTGAGAGTGATGCTGGGTGAGGGGCCATAACATATTCCACATTCACATGGTTGACCCTTTATAGTAGAGAATAAATTAGGATTCAAATAATCTTGGAGCAAACCTCCCTCGATCCAACATAGCAACATAATGACAATGTTGACTTCGATGTTGCTCTATTGAATCAAGGGCAGTTTTCTCCAAGATTAGACTACTCCAATAAATTATTCTTGAAACCAAGAGGGTTTCATTTAGGTATTCATGCACTCAAGTCTTTTTAATTATTATTTAGTCATAAAAATGTTTGTTAATTTATTTTATTATTTGGTTGATTCTCTAAGTGTTGGTCAAATATTCTGCAAAACTCTTTTGCAACAACCTTTAGAGACCAGAGCATTTATCTTTGTGTGTGGGCCAAGGAGGAGTTGGAGTAAGAAGTTAGGAGACCTTAAAATGGGATTCAAGGTAAAAAAACTTGGTTGATGTAATGTGTCTCTTGTTATAGATATAGATCTATATGCTTTTCCCCTTCATTATCTTGTGTATTCAGTATTTTATGGAAAAGAAATGGTAGATATAATATTCCTTGAGTACATTAGATTAGATCTTGTAGAAATTTGATATAATTGCAATTGCTCAAGAAATTTAATCTAAAATCAAGAGACACAATTCTACTCTACTGATTTGCGGAATGAAATTCACAATTTAGAACAACATGCAAGACATGCAACAAGAAAAATCACAAATATACAATGAATTCTAGGGGACCCCAACTAGGAAAAACCCCTCAAGCCTCTTTACATTAATCAGTTGAATAAAGAATCTACTACAATTGCTAGTTCCAAATCTAAGCTCAACCTGCAAAAGAATAACTGTTCTCTCTGCTCAATGAACAACTTTGGCTAACACTTAGACAAATATCATCTTAGCTAGCCTCTTATTTTCTTGCATAATTACTAAGGAAATTAGCCCCTATTTTTTAAGAATTCTCCTCCAATTGATTGCACAATTCCCAAGGATTGATCATTTGACTACATGCAACACCTATACACTCAAACTATTTTACAACTGCTTGTTACACTACCTTTTCATCTCCACTTCAGCTGAGGAACTCAAATTCGCTACATGCACCAACTATTTTAGGCTAGTTTATCAGTTAACTAACAAATATCTAAGTTAGACTGTTATCCCACTACACAACCAACCTTCAATTAACTCTAACAATAGTTAGAGGCGAGTTAGCTGAATAAAACTAAAAATGAACTGGATTACTAAAATTTAGCAATCACATATGCACAACTGAAATCCAAGCCCTCTAACTCAAATTTTACTGAGCTAACTAAGTGACAAGACCCATGTCACACTAGTTTATTGCCTCCAAGTTGTCTTGCTGATGTGGAAATTCGATTTACTCAATTTGAATAAGGCTAAAGTCAAATTGAGGCTTTCTTGCTACATTTTCTCAACACTCCCTCTTAGCAAGAAAGGGATTTTCCACCACCCCTATCCTGCACCTACAGAATTCGAATTTACCTCTTGAGAATGCCTTTGTTAAGATTTCATCATGTTTCTCCTTAGTTGGAATGCATTGTAGAAACATAATTCTTCTCTGCATACAAACCCACAAATGATGATACTAGATATCAATGTGCTTAGACCTGTCATTAAATACTGGATTCTCGGAGAGTTTAATGCAACTTTGATTATCAAAATATATCATTGTTGGATCCATCTCCTGACTGAATAGTCCCACGAATATTTTCCTCATCTAGATTGCCTCACATGCTGCTTGAGTTGCAATCATGTATTCATCCTTTGCTGAGCTGAGTGCCAGAAACCTTTTCTTCATGCTATACCAGGGAATAGCTATGAAACCAACACTGAAGATAACAACTAAAGTACTTTTCCTGTCGCATGGACTTCCTGCCAAATCTTCATCGGTGAAGCCTTGCAACTTCAGTCACTCTATCCATTTGTACCATAATCCATACTGGGCAGTGCCTCTAAGGTACCATAACACATGATTTGCTACCTTCCAATATGATTTGGTAGGCCTCACCATAGTTAGGTTGAGCTAGTTGAATGCATACCACATGTCGGGTTGTGTGTTCACAAGATACATCAATGAACCCACAAGTTTTCTGTAAATGGTAGCATCAACTTCCTCACCTGAAGATGCATACTCCTTCCTCCATTTTGTAGCTAGAGGTGTGTCCATGGGATTACAGTTCTCCATGTGAAATCTTTGATGTATCTTGGTAGCATACTTTCCTTGAGACACAAAAAATTCACCATCACCTTGCCATACTTCTAGCCAGAGGAAGTAATGCATGAGGCCCATGTCTTTCATCTCAAATTCCATTACAATATCCTCTTTGCAAGAGTGTATCAACTGCTCATCACCAATTTATATTTAATCATCAACATACAAAACACGAATAATCAACTTACCATCTACAAAAATGTGATAGAGGTTTACATCTGCTTCACTTTTGGTGAATCCCAATCCCAATGAGATAACTATCGATCTGAGTGTACCATGCTTAGGGTTCTTGTTTGAGACCATACATTTCTCTCTTGAGTCTGCACACATGAGACTCTTGATCATATGTCTCAATTCCTTCTAGAATCCCTATGTAAATTTGATCCTCAACAACACCGTTGAGAAAGGCATTCTTCACATCCATTTGGTGGATTTTCCATCCCATTTGTGCAACCAATGCTATAATGGATCTAATTGAGGAATATCTTGCAACTGGTGCAAACGTTTTCTCATAGTCCTCTCCCTCTATATGAGAGAATCCTTTGGCCACAAATCTGGCCTTATACTTCTCGATGCTCTTGTCCACTGCATGATTCACTTTGTAGATTCATCTAAAACCAACCATTGATTTCCCTTCTGGTCTCAACACCACCCCCCATACATTGTTCTTCATGATGGATTCATATTCTTCCATGATGGAATCAACGCAAACTGGTTGAGAAAATACTTCCTTGAATGAGAAAGGCCCTGTCTCAATGAGCTCTATCATGAGAGCCATGTACCCAATGTACCTATCAGGTGCTCTCCTCTACTGGTGCTATGATGCGGGGGATCCCACATTCTCTTGTGCATCCTGCAACAATCTAACAACTTCTCTAGTTCTCTTTCTCCCCTCTCTGGAAGATTATGGTTGAGTGGTTACCTCCACTCTGCCTCATGTCTGCTCCTTTGCATGTGGCTGCTCCACAACCTCTTGAAGCTCATCCTGAGGCTCCTCTTGTTATCCTCCACAATATCCCAAGGTTGAGAAAGGAGATCGATGGAGGTAACCTCAAACCACTTAGGGTTTAGCAGCTAGCCCTGCCAAACCAGAAAGGTCTCTCTCTATAAATCTCACAACCAATGATGACTGGAGTGTAAAAGAATATTAGGCTAGGTATGCTAGGCTAAGGTAGGTTTTGAGTTTTTAGGGTTTTGATGCTAGATTAGGGATGAAAACCAGATAGCTAGGTCAAAGTATCAAAGGGTTACAACATCAAATATATGGAGGAGTAAGATAGCAATAATTTTGTGATGGACTTAGGGTTTTGTCGGTGTAGTGTAGGCTTTGAAAGAGTAAGAAGGTCTTAATGAGAAATTTCACCATAAATTCATTAATTAAGAAGTAAAATTACACAAAATGATATTCCCATCAAAACAGAGCTTTCATGAAAAGAATTTTGATTATAACCTTTAAGGAAAATCACTGAAGAAATAAGATATGGAAAGGAGAGATGTATATCATTCATATAAAACTATACAGTGAAAATACATCATCACAAACTCATTGCACATGAATTCTTAGATAATAGTTGCGACTGCTCCTTTGATTTCCTGAATAAAGAGTTGAAGTACAAGCTATAAGTGTTCCCACCTTTGATGTCCAACTTGTTCTATGACTGAAAAATAGATACATATAGACCAGATAACCATTTCTCCTCTCTCAGGGCCAAATCCTTCAACTTAGGAACTGATTACATGAAGTGCTCAACAAATCCTTAATGTGTAGGGAGGTTAAAACAAATCCTCCTTTTAAACTTTGACTGAATTGCTCCTCATAAATGAGGCCTAAATTTAAATGAAAACAACACTAACAAGATTATTTACCTCTCATTACATCATAATTACATCAAATACTAGTAATTACATCATGAAAAATTGAATCTAGCTGAAAGAACTGAGAAACATGAGTTTCAAGCAAAAAAGTAGCGAATTCAGGCAAAAGTGCAGTGTGCCAAGAGAAAACGCAGCGAAATTGGTAGAAGTGACTTTTGGAGGCCTTCTCGAGGTTCAAATCCTGATCTGAAAAATGCTGGAGATAGCTTTGGATGTATGCTACATGATAGAATACTAAAGAACTAAAAAAGGTTACTCCTAGCCCTCATAAAATTCATTCTCCCAGAGGTACTCCAAAAACGTAGCAGGGTCTTCAAAAAGAGGGCAGAGGTGATTTTTGAGTGGTTTTTGGCTTTTTTCACCTACCAGAACTTGCTAAACGTTTTCTCCCAAGGGTTAGAAGTGATGTACACGTGATTAAATATCCAAATATGTAAGAAAATTTTCATTTGGATCCCCCCATAAAAAGCGTAGCATGGGGCACGCTACGTTTTTTTACCTAGTGACTGTTTCAAAAATTGCCAAAAATTTGTAATTTCCCAAAATTTATTCAAAATTAGTCTAGAGTTTCTCCATGAATACCTAAGATGATATGATATGCTATGAGGGAAGCATCAACAAGCAAATCCAGCTTAATGTTCTCTTTTTTCGTGATTCAGGTTTCCTTGAGTTTTTCCTTCAACTACTTGATCTTGAATTTGGAGGCTTGATTCCTTGTATAGTAATGATAAACCATGTGTCTTTGCAATTTTTTGTCTCTGTTGGCCCCGTTAAGTAGATTTTCCAAATGACAATTCACTTTGCCAAGCCAAAACTCCCTATTTTGATTGATTTCAGCTATAATTAGGTCATCTGAAGACATTTGCTCTTTCGGTGGAGATTGTTCTCTTTGTTGCTGAAGTGCCCTTTTGAGGCCTCTAGTCCTTGGCCTCTTCCTTATCACTTGCTCTTGATGCTCATCTGAATCATCTATGTCAACTACTTATTTTTCCTTTACATCTTCTTTGCTAACATCAACCTTATGCTTATTCAAGAGTAGTTGATTTACCTTCAATTGCTTATTCTCGTGCTCTAAGAATGAAATCATGAAATTGGTCTTAGATAAGTTGTCCTTAAGCTCTTTTATCTCAGCATATTTATCCATGATGATCTGCTCTACTATATTATGCTCTTCATTAACCTTCAAGTCTACTATATCAGTGTCAAGATGGAATGGTTCCTCATCTTGCAAAGGTGCCTCATGCTGTGATGATGATCCCTGTTCTGCTAATGTAGGCTTGGCCCCTTCCACAATGTTTGGAGCAAACAAAATCCTCCTTCCTCTCTGATACGTTTGATTCATCTCATCCCTAGGTGTCCTCTTGACTGAAATTCTTCTAGATGAGCCAATATCCATATGCTTGGATGGTGTTGATGGTGTACTTTGGATAGTAGATTGACTAGCAGAAGACAAAAAGACATTTGACTGAATGAATGCCTGCCAAGTGATGTTAATTTGTGAAAGATGATGTAATAAAATGATTTTGATGAGGGCGTGGTGAAAAATGCTGGTTTTATGATCACTTTGTCTATGCTCCACCTTCTCTTCCATTTTAGCCAAGCTCATGTAGAGGTAGAAGGATAGGTTAAGTGGTTTTACCCATCTAAAATGCATGAGAAATCTGACATGATATTTGTACAATCTTGAAAATCTTCCCTCACATGTAAAATACTTCATAATGACCCTCATCAATGGAGCAAACTTCTTAAAGAGTTTCCCAAAAGGAAAAACTTTCTTAATGGTGTCTTTGTAGTGACTTTTTATGAAGGTTTTGTAGTTTTGCACATCCAAGTCTAGGCTCTTAAACCACTTCTCTCCATTTTTTGGTATCCCTGTGGCTTCTGCTATGGCTTCAGTTGAAATTTTGAAGTTGACCCCTGCAATAGTGACCTTATCTCTCCTAAAGTTAGTGGCAATCAAATTGCTCAACTTGGCATGATACTTGACTTGTTGAACTTTCTCACAAACCCTAAACACCCTACATTCTAAAAACATTGCTTGGATAGTGAGGAGGACATCAGCTCATGGGTGTTGAGTGGTTCATACCTTCATACTTGACCTCCCTTGTTATACGATTTCTTTTCTTCCTCCCTGTTGATAGTTTGCAAGAGAAAACCCTAGTGGGAAAAACAAGGGAAGTGAGTGAGGGGATAGGACGAAGGGTTTAGGGAAGGGAAATGAGGGTAGGAAAATTTAGGGGAGTAGGTAAGGGTGTTAGGGAACTTTGAGAAGTGAAAACGGATGAAATGAGTGTAGGATTTAGCCTAGAGAATTTTTATATAGTCCCAACTATGAAAACTACCAAAAACGTAGCATGGGGACAAATGGAGGCTATGCACCATAAAAACAAGGAAATAAAGTTGATATTATGTATCAAGGGACCTTCACTTGTAGACTACTGATGAAGACTTCAATCGCCTTTGAGAATCCTTGAAAACAAGTGCTATTGCTTTTGGACTGAAAATGTAGCGTGGCTACTGAAAACGTAGTGTAGCTGCTTGGAATCACTTTTTGGAGTATTCTTTGGCCTTGAAAATGCCGAGTAAGTGCCTGTTGGTGAGTGTCAACTCTTTTTAAATGAAATGAGTGAGATAAACAAATTGTGATGGTCTTTTATAACTTGTGGAAGTCAATTTCTTCATAGTGGTGGGGTGGCCCACCATATGTTTTTCACTTTTTCTTTGAAAACTATGTAGCTTTGGAACATTCAATGTAGCTTTGGAACATTAGAGATTATTACATCATATTTGAAATAAATTACACTTTGAAACATAATTTTTCCAAGAAAATTCCCTATTATTACTCCTTCATTTGCTGGATTTATGAATGAAATGACATATTTTTATGATTTTGACCCTAATGACTTAATGGTGACACTAAGCTGAATGAGGACCATGATGATATGACTGAGATGATGATGATGACCTTTCAGTGATGGAACATCCAAATGAGTGATGGCAATGAACAAAACATGAATTTTTTTGAAAGGAGAAGTAATAGACCTAGACACACTAGCGAGTGACCAAATTTCTATTTTGAAATCCTAGTGAAATGATAAAAGAAATGACTTGAGATCATAACAAAAACCTTGTAAGATCATATTTGATCACTAGTGACTCACTGGACTAGAAGACACTAACATTGGCTCCAACTAGGGAGGGCAGCTCCTTTAGGAGGTGTCAAGAACACCGTAGACTAGGTAGCGTAGCTGCTTGGAGTCACTTTTTGGAGTATCCTTTGGCCCTAAAAATGCCGAATAAGTGCCTGTTGGTGAGTGTCACCTCTTTTTAAATGAAATGAGTGAGATAAACAAATTGCGATGGTCTTTTATAGCTTGTGGAAGTCAATTTCTTCATAGTGGTGGGGTGGCCCACCATATGTTTTTCACTTTTTCTTTGACAACTATGTAGCTTTGGAACATTAGAGATTATTACATCATATTTGAAATAAATTACACTTTGAAACATAATTTTTCCAAGAAAATTCCCTATTATTACTCCTTCATTTGCTGGATTTATGAATGAAATGACATATTTTTATGATTTTGACCCTAATGACTTAATCGTGACACTGAGCTGAATGAGGACCATGATGATATGACTGAGATGATGATGATGAACTTTCAGTGATGGCATATCCAAATGAGTGATGGCAATGAACAAAACATGGATTTTTTTGAAAGGAGAAGTAATAGACCTAGACACACTAGCAAGTGACCAAATTTTTATTTTGAAATCCTAGTGAAATGATAAAAAAAAATGACTTGAGATCATAACAAAAACCTTGTAAGAGCATATTTGATCACTAGTGACTCGCTGTACTAGAAGACACTAACAATGGCTCCTACTAGGGAGGGCAGCTCCTTTAGGAGGTGTCAAGAACATCGTAGACTAGGTAGCCTTATCCATTGGGCATGGAGTAAATAATAAAAATTTAAACTCAAAATTGTAAACTAATTGACAAACTGAATTGACTTGACTATAAAAAACACACTGATTGAAATTACTTAAAGCAACAAACCATCGGGATCTTAGGGCCTTCACTCCGGGCTTCAAACCTTGATGATAACCGACAACCTGCTGAAGAGATATATACAATCATGTGAATTGATCCCTCCAGTGTAACCAATCCAACAAATGGATACTTATTTGAATCATGTTCACACATTCCTTGAGTAGGTATAAAAAACAAAATATAGGCAACTACAAGCGTTCACAGAAGATGTGTTCATGATCCATAAATACAAGAAAAATCCTTTTCTCATATGGATGCAACAAATTGGCAAAATGTAGATTGAGATTTAGCTCATCCAACAGATTGTAATTTTTCTCTAGGTGGTCTTTATACCATGAATATAAATTTTCATTTTCATCCTTACTCTCGTGCATTTTTGACTTGTGATTTTCTTGATATGACTATAAATTTTCGGATGAGTTTTGTAATGAGACTCCTATTTAACAAGACAATGAAGCCAACTGCTCGATTGAATTTTTATCATTTTGGTTTTTAAGCTCATAGTTAGCTAATGGAGAAAGACTTTGACTACATATATCTTCCAAAACATCAACTATTGGATCATGGAGAACCTGAAAGACTGCTGCAACTTGTTATCCATCTGTTCTAATGAGACTACATGATTTTCTATAGGCTTATCATTCTTTGCTTCAGAGATATTATCAAATTTTTTCTTCAAAAACTGAAATGAATCAAAACTTAATGGTATAGAATTATCCTGCATCAATTCATCATATGTTTCAGATTATAATCTTTCATTTGTGTTTTGAAACTCAATGTAACTCAGTGGCTGGGATTTTGGAGTGAAAGAAGCTTGTTGGAAATAATGAGAGAGGGGGGGGGGGGGGGGGGTGAATCAATATTCCTTTTCAATTGTTATTTTTAACAGTTAAATCATTTATATTTAGAACACAAACTGAACAATATGAATAAATGATTTTATTAATATAATATTTACAATAAATCAGGTACAATATATATAGGGCTCCAAACTATTGCCAAGCACCAACTTGGACATTTTTTGAGGCTCTAACCTCTAGGCACCAACCCTGTCTTGTCAAGGCACTAGTCTTGGATTTAGGAGCACCAACTCCAAGGACACCAATCCTTCCAATTCTGAGGCACCAACTCCAAGGGCTTCGACCCTATCTTATCAAGGCGCCAACCTTGGATTTAGGAGCACCAACTCCGAGTCACATCATGATGACTAATGCATCATGGTCTTCATTAGTCTCCACATAGCTTCAATGTGTCTACAATGAACTGCACTAAGCTTTTCACAAAGACAACTCTTTGTTTCAACCCTCAGTCCTAATTGTCACAGTAACTTCTTTGGGAGTGAGGCTTCATGAGTAATTTCTTCAAGAATGACTTCTTTAGAGGAGTGACTATCGCAGTTTCATATTGTGCATTCAATTAAAAACAACCCTTTTCATACTCAGATAATCATCTTAGATCTGCAGAGCGTCCTTTTGAACTATTATCTAAAATCACTGTCAAACACAGGTCCGAGATTTTCAATAATAACCCAGCCAATAGAATGTTCGACCTCCGGCTTCCTTCTTCTTCCATTGGACCTTCAACTTCCACTTTCGTTCGCTCGACCTTTGGCTTCTTGACCTTCGACTTCTAGATCTTCGGCCTCCTCTGTCTCTTCAAGTTCACGAGTTGTGAACTTCTTTATGCTCTATTTTTCTGCCCAAGATAGATGCTCAGAACTGAAGCATTTTAACTCATTTTTGTATGATGTTCACCAATAATCAAAAGACACGTTCATTTGGAAGAGAGGCCGACTTATGATGTTGCATATTAAAATTATATCAGAGAGGCCCTTTTTTTAATATTCATCCAATAGACTTATTATTTACGGAAATCACATAGGAGAGGCTATACTGTTATGAAACCAACTCACAAAAAGATAGAAAAGATAGATGAATGCCTTAGAAATAAGCCTCTTCGAGGGGGAAACCTCCTTTACATTACACAAATGAATAATTCTTGGATGATACAAA
>APFE031760169.1:83646-110341 GCA_000404065.3 Pinus taeda
ATCATTTCCTCCGTGAAAATTGACCACGTAACAAGTTTTTTACGAGAACAAAGCCCTTTATACCATAAAAATTGACCCGGTTCTAAATATGAAGATGCAATACATACCTTTTGTAACAGTGGTACACCATGTAGATCAAAATATTGCTCCATTTGAAGTATCCAATTTACCGGATCCTTGCCATCAAACTTCCTCATATTGCCTTTTCTTGATTTTAGGAGCTCGATCTTGAAACAACTATAACTCTGTAATTTTGGTTCTTCCAGTTCTGAAATTGAGATCTAAAGTAGCCCTATGCGTCCTCTTTCCAATGCCACCAGCCTGATCCAAATTGGATTCTCCAAGGGAGAGTTATTCCAGATCTCCCATGGTGACCTAATTATAGACTAGTTCACTAGAGCAAACTTGTGCGATATGCCACGTGTCACTGTTTCGACCTTTGGATCTGAAAAATGTATACAAGAAACTACAGTTTGTCCTCGTTCTGTAACTTCTTATGAAATTTCAATCTGATTCTCAAAACAAAAGTTACGATTATTTTCCCCAGGTCACCTATTTGGAATGTAATTTGGGAGTCTGCAAAAAGACCAAATTCCTTAGATCATATCTCCGTAAATATAGCACCAAAAGCTCTAAAATTTGGATCCGAGCTTTAGACCAATTTCAACCCAAATGAGCTTTTTTATTAGCATCTGAAATGTCACAGAAAAAAGTTTTTAGTGCAAATGCCACAATGACCTGTTTGGAGCAGCGAAACCCTAGAATCCAAAGCTCTGATACCAAATGTTATAAAACCAACTCACAAAAAGATAGAAAATATAGATGAATGCCTTAGAAATAAGCCTCTTTGTGGGGGAAACCTCCTTTAAATTACACAAATGAACAATCCTTGGATGATACAAATGACAAGACCTCCTTTCTATATATAGGAGTCTAAGGAGTCATAATATAATCAGGGCCGACATAACAATAATAATGTAAGGGCACAATAATTACAGTAATGGGCTTCTATGGGGCACAATAGTAACAATATGGGGACTACATGGGTACAACAATATAATATGCAAGCTATGCTAATAAAAATAAGGGGTTACACTAGTAGTATAGGGACCTAACATATACCCACATGGAGGTCCCACATCCACGTCATCACCTTAATCACAATCACAACTTCATGAAAATTAGAGGTTTTACAAGTCGTGCTCATGCTCTGTTTTCTGGTATAGCTGATGCAATTACTACCGATGGAGCGGATGTGATATGATATTAAATCATATTATAATGGTGTAGCAGGTCCGTAATAATATCGCAATTAGAGGTTTTACCGTGACAACCCTATAAGACTTGTGATATGGCGGATGCGATGTTATATTAGAGCTGTTACTATAACCTGTTTATGTCCACTTGTATTATCGCAATCACAGTTTTAGTGTGACATTCCTTTAAGACTAGTGATATGAATTCTGATGAGGCAGATGCGATATTACATTAGGGCGTGTTCTATTGGAGCAGTCGGGTCCGCAGGTCAAATCGCAATCGGGGAATTCGAGTGGTAACTGGTAATAAAGTCGCCAATATAATTCCTCCGATAACATTGTTAACTCCTCTGTTATGGCTCCTCTTCTGATAGCACTCCTCCTATGTTTCTTCTTTACTCCTCTAATATCATTTTTTCTCTTTGTTCTTCCGATAACACTTACCCTTGGGCATATGCGATAACCTACTTCTCTTGCTCCGATAACTTGCTTCTTTGATGGCTTTCGATAAAATATTCATCTTACTCTTTGGCTTCACGATGGCTTCTCCTCTTTACTCTTTCTCTTTCTCTTCTGATGGTCTTTGATATCTTTCCTCCTAGGTTCCACTATTTCTATTACATTTGTATTCAATCCTTGGATCCTCCATGAGCAGTATCAAGATCAATGGGCATCAATAGGCAACATCATGTATTAAGGAATTTTCCATCACAAACACTACTATATTGACATCAATGACAACCTATATTAATAATCTCCCCCTTTGTCATTCATGGCAATATTCTTCTTCTCTCCCCCTTTGACATCAATGGCAAAAAAAGGTGCACAAGAAATCTCCTTGTCGAACTGCTCCCCCTGTCATGCAACCTCTTTATGAATCAAATTAATGTGATGATAGAGAAATAACCCCCATATTTTGGTGAAGATGTTCAAATGATTCTCAAGGAAGAGGTTTTGCGAAAATATCAGCTATCTACTCCTTAGTATTGATATATTCCAAGTTCATGTTTTGTTCAGCTACTTGTTCACAAAGGAAATGATACTTGATTGGTATATGTTTGGTCTTTGAGTGCATCAATGGATTTTTGCTGAGACTAATAGCATTTGTGTTATCACAATAGATGGTGATTGGTTGATTGGTACCTATGTTGACATCTTTCAGAGCTTCCTTCATCCATAATATTTGAGTACAACAATTTGCAGTAGCTATATACTTGGCTTCAGCTGTAGATACTGATATGGATGTTTGTTTTTTGCTGAGCCAAGATACTAGACAATCTCCCAGGAAGAATGCATTTCCACTAGTACTTTTTCGATCATCGACACTTCCGGCCCAATCCTCATCGGTGTATGCAGTCATAGTAAGAGTTGAGCTCTTAGGGTACCAAAGACCAAAATCAGGAGTTCCTTTCAAGTATCTGAGAATTATTTTTACAACCAACAAATGGGATTGTTTAGGAGCTGATTGAAATCTTCCCACCATTCCTACTGTTTGCATAATGTCAGGTCTCGTAGCAGTAAAGTATAGGAGGGCTCAAATTATTGACCTGTAATGAGTTGCATCTACCGAAGGAGAGTCATCATCTTTTCTTAATTTGCAATCTGTGGTCATAGGCGTGCTCATGGGTGCACAGTCATCCATTCCATATCTTTTAAGCATGTCTTTAAGATATTTTTCTTGAGATATGAACATGCCTACCGTGGTTTGAGATACTTGTAGTCCAAGGAAGTAAGATAACTCTCCCATCATCGACATTTCAAACTCTTTTGACATATTTTGAGCAAACTCCTGGTTCATCTCATCATTATTACTAGCAAAAATCAGATCATCAACGTAGACAAGAGTGACTAGTAACTTATCCTCATCCATCTTCATGTAGAGATTACTTCCTACCACCCCCTTCTTAAAGCCTTGTTGTTGTAGATAGTGATCCAATATTGCATACCAAGTTCTAGGAGCTTGTTTCAACCCATATAATGCCTTTTTCAACTTACAAACAAAGTATTTTCCTTCTTCTAGATTAAACCCTTATGGTTGCTCCATGTAGACTTATTCCATGAGTTCCCCATTGAGAAATGCTAACTTTACGTCCATTTTTGATAGATTTTGAATCCTTTTGAGCAAGAAAATCCAAAGAACATTCTCATGGCTTCCATACGAGCTACTGGTGCAAAGGTTTCTTCAAACTCGATTCCTTCAATTTGTGAATAACCTTTACAAACAAACCTTGCCTTATTTATGATGATTTGTCCATCTTCATTCACTTTGTTTTTGAACACCCACTTGGTTCCAATTATATTTTTATGCTTTGGAAGAGGTACTAGCTCCCATGTTTCATTCTTCTCGATTTGAGAAATTTCTTCTTCCATGGCTTTTACCCAATGAGGATCCTTACTTGCTTGAGTAAATGTTTCTGGTTCTATCATAGATAGGAGAGAAACATCATTTTTATTTGGTGTACTTTTCATCCTTATTCGGGTTTGCTTCCCTTTATCTATATTGCCAAGAATCTGCTCTTCTGGGTGATGTTTTTGGAGAAACTTGACCTTTTAAGGGGTTCGAGATGGTTCTTTTTCCTTGTGTTTTTCTTGATCTTTTTCCTCTTTTTTAGGTTCTTCTTCGTTTTCTTCAATGAGAGGGTCAACTTTATGATCTTTAATTTCTTTTTCTGGAAGGTCTTCATCAATCTTCACATCAATGCTTTCCACTATTTTCACTAGTTGATTATTGTAGCACTTGTAGGCTTTGATCCTTGTAGAATATCCAAGGAATATTCCTTCGTCAACTCGAGAATCAAATTTTCCTGGTGAGTCATCTTGATTTTTATGAAGTACTTGCTTCCAAAAATCTTGAATTATTTTACTGAAGCAGGTATTCCTTTTGATAATTCATAAGGAGTTTTCTCATTATTTGGTCTTAGTTGAGTTCGATTCAAGGTATAAACAGCTGTCCCGACAACTTCTCTCTAGAATTTTGGCTGCAAGTCAACTGCTATTAACATTGTTCTTTCCATTTCTTGAACAATTCAATTTCTTCTTTCAACTACCCCATTTTTCTTGGGTGTTCTGGCAGCAGAGAATTCTCTTTCAATTCCATGTACTTTATAGAATTCATCAAATTATTTTGATGTGAATTCTCCTCCTCTATCCATTCTAAGACATTTAATCTTAGAATCCTTTTCATTTTTACAAGAGCTTTAAGATTCTTAAAACATTCAAATGCTTCGGATTTATATTTTATGAAATATACCCACATCATTCTAGTATAGACATCAACAATAAAGCAAAGTACCTTTCTCCTTGGAGTGTCGTAGTTCTAGTTGGTCCACATACATCAGCATGGATGATCTCCAAAGGTTTTGATGTAGAAAACTCCTTGGTCTTGTGGCTGGTTCTAGTTTGCTTTCCATGTTGACATGGACCACATACTCCTTGATTTGGCTTGAATAACTTTGGGATGTCTCGTACTACATTAATCTTGCTTATATTGATCAAGTTATCGAAACTTATATGTCCAAGTCTCTTGTGCCACAACCAACTTTCATCTGCTTGACTTAAGTAACATTTATCTTCTTGAATTTTGTTCAGAATGTAGATGTTATCTGATGTTCTAACTCCTTTCGCCACAAGTTCCCCTGAGGAAGAGTTCCTTATTTCATAGTCTTTAGTGCTAAAGACAACATTATGTCCTTGATCACAGTTTTTTCTAACACTCAAGAGATTGTGTTTGAGCCAGTCTACTAGCAAAGCATTTTGAGCCTTTCCTTTTCCATTAATAAGGGTAATGGTTCCTTTTCCAACAATTTTGGCAGATCCACTTCTAAAGGATACATTTCCTTCCTTTTTGTTTAATGAGACAAACTTCTTTTTGTCACCTGTCATATGTCTGGGGCACCCACTATCCACAAACCAATGATTTTCATCACCGTGAGCACATAGAGCTAGGCTGCATTTATTCGTGTTGGGATTCTCATTTTTTGCTTCTCTTCTTTTGAGGGGGCAGTTTTGTTCATTATGTCCATTATCATTACATAATGAGCAAATTGGATCAAATTTGGCCAAGGGGTCAAAAGAGTTGTAGGTCTTGATTTTTCCTTGCACTTTGAGACCATATCGTTTGTTTGTTTGATCCTTCAATTTTGGTGTTTCATTCTTACGAGCCATGCAATGTTTAGCTTGATGACCAAATTTTTTACAATAAAGATAATGCCCAAAAAAGATAGTTTTGTACCTATTGTAATAGCCATGATTTGAATCAGCATTCTTCCTTGGAGTTACTCTCTCTTCATTCTTTGAATTTGAGATGGGCCTTCGATGATAATCATTCTTCTTTTGGGTTACTGGAAAGTATGTCGGCATAACTTTTCACATTATTCTTAGTACTTGATGATTCTCCCTTAAAATCTATCCCTGATTTTTCATGTGGAGTTTTTTGAGCACTTAGGATAATGACAAGTATTTGAGAGCTTTCCCAACCCTTTTTGACTTGCTCCAATTCCTTCCTTAGAGATACTATTTTGGCTTCACGTTCTTCACAAATTTCTTCTTTTTATTTTAGCTTATTTTTCAAGAGGTCTTCCCTTCTTTTTGTTTCCTCCTTTTCTACCTTGAGAGAAATGATTTTATTTTGTAATTTCTCATTTTCTTCAATGGAACTCATTGAAAATTCATCTTCATTTCCTTCTAGACCTAAATCATCATCATTTGTGAATGCCATGAATAATACTTCTTGGCTTCCAACATAGTCATTTTCTTCATCTGATTCATCATTACCTCCTTTGCGATGAGGGAAATGATTAGTTGATTTCTTTTTTATGACTACAAATTCATTTTCATCAGACTCATCTTGCTTAGAGAAGAAATTCTTCTTATTGAACCCTTTTTTTTTATATATACCATCCTTTTAGAATTTTCGTCATCATCAATATCATGCTTAAGAGGACATTTTGCAGCATAATGACCTATTCTTCCACATTTGAAACAAATAAGAGGGTACTTACCTTTTAGCTTGGATTCAACATCATAGTCATCACTATTGGTATTCCATTCTTTCCCCTTTTTTGATTTTGAGGCCTTGAATGTTGCATCTTTGGAACTTGGGCTTCCTTTTCTCATCTCATAGGCAATGAGGATTCCATGAAGTTCATCCATCTTGAGAGTATCTAAGTCCTTCATTTCTTCTATAGCACTTACTTTGGAGTCAAATATGTATGGGAGAGATCTTAAGACCTTTTGAACAATAGTGCTTTCTTCAATGTTTTCTCCCAATCCTTTAAGAGAGTTGACCACTTCAGCTACTCAGAGAAAGTATGATGCAATATCTTCTTCATCATCCATTTTCAGACTTTCAAATTGTGTTCTATGAGTTTGAAGCTTTGCCTTCTTAACTTTTGAGTCCCCATTGTATAAGCTAACTAGCTTATCCCATACTTCTTTGGCCGAGTCACAATTCATGACTTTTGTAAATTCAGAATCAATGATTCCATTAGTGATGGAATTTAAGGCTTTTGCATTTGCAATGTAAGCTTGCCTTTCGTCTTGATCTATTGGAAGAGTGGAAGGAGCTGTGTACCCATTTCAAACTAAATGCCAAACTTCAGGTCCAAGGGACATTAAGTAGTAGGATATTCTTTTTTTTCCCAAAACCAAAATTTGTGCCATCGAACAGAGGAAGTCTTCCTGACACTTCTTGATTTTTCATTGTAACTAAGAATCCTTCTTCTAGCTATTAGGCTAATATGAAGAAGCTAGCTATGATACCAATTGTTGGAAATATTGACGGGGGGGATTAGTAGTCCTTTTCAATTGTTATTTTTACCAGTTAAATCATTTATATTTAGAACACAAAATGAACAATAGGAATAAATTCTTTTCTTAATATAATCTTTACAATAAATTAGGTGCAATATATATATAGGGCTCCAAACTGTTGCCAAGCACCAACTTGGACTTTTTGTGAGGCTCCAACCTCTAGGGCACTAACCCTATCTTGTCAAGGTACTAACCTTGGATTTAGGAGAACCAACTCCAAGGACACCAATCCTTCTAATTCTGAGGCACCAACCCCAAGGGATCTGACCGTATCTTGTCAAGGCACCACCCTTGGATTTAGGAGCACCAACTCCAAGTCACATCATGATGACTAATACATCATGGTCTTCAGTAGTCTCCACACAACTTCAATGTGTCTACAATGAACTTCACTAAGCTCTGCACAAAGACATCTTTGTTTCAACCCTTAGTCGTAACTGTCACAATAACTTCTTCGGGAGTGAGGTTTCAGGAGTAACTGCTTCAAGAATGACTTCTTCAGAGGAGTGATTGTTGCAGTTTCATATTGTGCGTTCAATTAAAAACAACCCTGTTCATACTCAGGTAATCTTCTTAGATCCGTAGAGCATCCTTTTGAACTGTTATCTAAAATCACTGTCAAACATAGGTTCGAACTTTTCAATTAATAACCTAATCAATAGAATGTTCGACCTTCAGCTTCCTTCTTCTTCTGCTAGACCTTTGGCTTCCACTTCTGTTCGATCGACCTTTGGCTTCTCAACCTTTGACTTCTCGATCTTCGACTTCCTCTATCTCCTCAAGTTCACAAGTTGTGAACTTCTTTATGCTCTATTTTTCTACCCAAGATAGATGCTCAGAACTAAAGCGTTTTAACTCGTTTTTATACGATGTTCACCAATACTCAAAAGACACGTTCATTTGGAAGAGAGGCCAACTTATGATGTTTCATATTAAAATTATATCAAAGAGGCCCTTTATTTAATATTCATCCAATAGACTTATTATTTACGGAAATCACATAGGAGAGGTTATACCCACATGGAGGTCCCACATCCTCGTCATCACCTTAATCACAACTGCAACTTCATGAAAATTAGAGATTTTACAATTCGTGCTCATTCTCTATTTTACGGTATAGTTGATGCCCTTACTACTGATGGAGCGGATACGATATGATATTAAATCATGTTATAATGGTGTAGCGGGTCCGTATAATATCGTGATCGGAGATTTTACCATGACAACCCTATAAGACTTGCGATATGGAGGATGTGATGTTATATTAGGGTTGTTACTATAACCTATTCAGGTTTGCATGTATTATCACCGTCGTAGTTTTAGTTTGACATTCCTTTATGACTGGCGATATGAATTTTGACGAGGTAGATGCGATATTACATTTGGGCGTGTTCTATTGGAGCAATCAGGTCCGAAGCTCAAATCACAATCGAAGAATTCGAGTGGTAACAGATAATAAAGCCGCTGATATAATTCCTCTGATAACACTGTTAACTCCTTCGTTATGGCTCCTCTTCCGATAGCTCTACTCCTCCGATGTTTTCTTCTTTACTCCTCTGATATCGTTGTTGCTCTTTGTTCTTCCGATAACACTTACCCTTGGTCATATGTGATAACCTGCTTCTCTTGCTTCGATAACTTGCTTCTTTGATGGATTTCGATAAACTCTTCATCTTACTCTTTGGCTTCACGATGGATTCTCCTCTTTACTCTTTCTCTTTCTCTTTTGATGGTTTCCAATATCTTTCCTCCTAGGTTCCACTATTTCTATTACGTCTGTACTCAACCCTTGGATCCTCCATGAGCAATATTAAGATCAATTGCAATCAATAGGCAACATCATGTATTAAGGAATTTTCCATCACAAACACTGCTATATTGACATCAATGACAACCTAGATTAACAAAGCTTCCATATCACAAGTGACCTCCTCAACCAATTCATGAGAAGGCTGCCCATTTATGCTGTTGACAACTCGCTTATGTGCTTGCTTATAGTTTTCTATTATTTTTTCAAATGAGGAGAAACATAAGGGTAAAGAGTCTTGAGCAATAAGTTCGTTGTCGTCTTCATGCTCAATATCAAAACTAAAAGACTACTGCTTTCTAATCTTAGGAAAGTTTTCTCTCAGTAATTGAAATGAAGTAAAACATAAAGGCAAAGACTTTTCACCTACATTAAAAATTTCTAGATTCTCTTCATTGCTACCATGATTGATATGCATATTCTGAGTGCTATATTTGAGTTTCTGTAACTAAACTTCCTCATCCCAACAAGATGTCGCTGATTGCCTTGAAGAGTCAACCTCTATTTCAACAATATAATCAACATAATACTAATCATACTTGGGTAACTCATCAATATAAGGAATGACATAAATGATACACATTAGATAAACAGATTGATTCTCCACGAGTTGATCTACAAATCCATTTTCATGACTGTCCATAAATGAATACATAAAACAATCATTTTCTGATCTAGGGTAACTAAGATTAGCAAGAAAATGATTAGGGCCAGCAACCTTTTCGTCTTCTACAAGAAGTGGGACATGGTGTCTTTGAACAACAAGTTTATCTCTCATGGTGATCTTTTGGATCATTTCTTCCATTGTACTTACCAAAATGTCGAAATTCACTTTTGAAGATGTTAGGTGTTCCTTCTCTATGTTCTCCCTCTTTGCTTCCTTCAATTTTGACCTTTTGACCAGCGAATTAGCTTCCACAACTATTGCACTACCCTGCATTTCTTTGAGTGTTGTAGTGTTCCTTTCTCTCAATTGAAATGACATTTCCAGACAAAAGGTATCCAAGTAGTGTAAGAGAGCTAAACTGGGTGGTGGTTTGATATTAGCAGGGATTGAATGGTATACTTGATTGAACCTATCTGAAAAGTGTTGCACTGTTTCTCCTAGTTGTCTTTTCAAATGATTATACTCTTCTAAAATTAGAAAAGGATTCCTCTTGATCACCCATTTATGAAGGAACACTTTCAAAAACTGATGGAAATCAAAGATGCTTGAAGTTGGCAAGTTTTTGAAACATCTTTTGGATTCACCTTGCAAAGATAAAGAAAAAATCCTGATACTGACATCATCTTCTTCAACCTCAAAAAGGTCAAGAATTTTTTCAAAATTCTGAATGTCTTTTTCAGCAATGATGTTACCATATTCTCCATCATACCTAGGATGATATTTGTAATAATTTTCAAGGAAATCATGGAGTATAGGAGGTAAGATGAGTGACTTGTATCTATCTGGAATTTTACAAGGTATAGGAGTATGTACAGAAGCTATAGGATTAGTCTTGATCTCTTGAGGCTCATCAAGCTGAAGATGGTCATCATAAGATTCAGAAGAAGGGTCTGGATCAAGATCAAAATTTTTATTCACAATCTTCAAAAGAAATAAATGAAATGTGGGTCTGGGATCTTTTCTCAAATAAATTATACATTAGAAAACCTTTTTGACATTCTTAGGAAAATAGAAGAAATAATTTATGACAAAAAACATGAAGTCTTGGATGAAATTCCAACTTGAATACCTGATCTTCCCATATTTTCCTTTCATTTTTCTATTGGTAAGGTTCATCCTCTAGTGGAGTCTTTGAATTAAATTTGAAACTGATTTGGAGTCGCTAGGTGAATGATTTAATCCTTCTTGTGTTTGATCACTGTCCACCATCAGCGATCAGATCTGATCCTTGTCATTCTTTCCTAGGGAAGATATGATCTTTCTTCCCCAGCAACGACGCCCAAATGTTATCCTCCACAATATTCCAAGGATGATAAAGGATATCGAAGCATATAACCTCAGACCACTTAGGGTTTAGAAGCTAGCCTTGCCAAACTAGAAAGGAATCTCTCTATAAATCTCATAGCCAATGATGACTAGAGTGTAAAAGAATATTAGGCTAGGTATGCTAGGCTCAGGCAGGTTTTGAGTTTTTAGGATTTTGATGCTAGATTAGGGATGAAAACCAGGTAGCCAGGTCAAAGTATCAAAGGGTTACAACAACAAATATATGTAGGAGAAAGGTAGAAATACTTTTGTGATGGTTTTAGGGTTCCATCAGTGTAGTTTAGGGTTTGAAAGAGTAAGAAGGTCTTAATGAGCATGTGCACCATGAATTCATTAATTAATAAGGAAAATTACACAAAATGATATTCCCATCAAAACAGAGCTTTCATGAAAATAATTCTGCTTATAACCATTAAGGAAAATCAATGAAGAAATAATATATGGAAAGGAGAGATGTATATCATTTATATAAAACTATAAAAGAGAAATTACATCATCACAAAATCACTGCACATGAATTCCTAGATAATAGTTGCAACTGCTCCTTTGATTTCCTGAATAAAGAGTTGAAGTAAAAGCTACAAGTGTTCCCACCCCTAATGTCCAACCTATTCTATGACTGAAAACTAGATACATATAGACCAAATAACCATTTCCCCTCTCTCAGGGTCGAATACTTCAGCTTAGGAACTGATTACATGAAGTGTTCAACAAAACCCTATTGTCTAGGGAGGTTAAAACAAAGCCTCATTTTAAACTTTGACTAAACTGCTCCTCTTAAATAAGGCCTACATTTACATGAAAACAACCCTAACAAGATTATTTACCTCTCATTACATCATAATTACATCAAATACTAATATTTACATCGTGAAAACTCGAAACTATATGATATAACTGAGAAACAGGAGTTTGAGGAAAAAACGTAGCGAATTCAGGCAAAAGCGTAACTTGCGAGGAGAAAACACAATGAAATAGGTAGGAGTGACTTTTGGAGGCCTTCCCGAGGTCCAAATGCTGATCTGAAAAATGCTAGAGATAGATCTAGATGTCTGCTACATGATACAATCATAAAGCACTTAAAAGTACTTCTCCTATGCCTCCAAAAATTTATTCTCACAAAGGTATTCCAAAAACACAACAAGCTCTTCAAAAAGAGGGCAGAGAGGTGATTTTTGAGTGGTTTTTGGCTTTTTTCACCTACCAGAATTTGCTAAACTTTTTTCTCCAGGGGTTAGAAGTGATATAAAAGTGATAAAAAATCCAAATATGCAAGAAAATTGTCATTTGGAGCTCCCCATCAAAAGTGCAGCATAGGGCACGCTACATTTTTGACCTAGTGATTGTTTCAAAAATTGCAAAAAATTCACAATTTCCCAAAATTTATTCAAAATTGGTCCAAAGTTGCTCCATGAAAACCTGAGATGGTATGATATGCTATGAGGGGAGCCTCAACAAGCAAATCCAACTTAACCTTCTCTTTTTGCTTAATTAGGGTTTCCTTGAGTTTTTCCTTCAACTGCTTGATCTTGAATTTGGAGACTTGATTCCTTGTACAGTAATGAGAAATCATATGTCCTTGCAATTTTTTGTCTCTTTTGGCCCTCTTAAGGAGATTTTCCAAATGGAAATTCATTTTTTCAAGCCAAAACTCCCAATTTTGGTTGATTTCAGCTGCAATTAGGTCATCTGAAGGCATTTGCTCTTTTGGTGGAGATTGTTCTCTTTATTGCTAAAGTGCCCTTTGAAGGCCTCTAGTCGTTGGCCTCTTCCTTTTCAACTACTCTTGATGCTCATCTAAATCATCTATATCAACTACTACTTTTCCCTTTACATCTTCTTTGCTAACATCAACCTTATGCTTATTTGAGAGTAGTTGATTTACCTTCAATTTCTTATTCTCCTGCTCTAGGAATGAAATCATGAAATTGGACTTAGACAAGTTGTACTTAAGCTCTTTGATATCAGCATATTTGTCCATGATGACCTGCTCTACTATATTATGCTCTTCATTAACCTTCAAGTCTACTATATCAGTGTCAAGATGGAATGTATCCTCATCTTGCAAAGGTGCCTCATGCTGTGATGATGATCCCTGTTCTACTGATGTAGGCTTGGCCCCTTCCATAATGTTTGGAGAAAACAAAATCCTCCTTCCTCTCTGATATGTTTGAGTCACCTTAGCCCTAGGTGTCCTCTTGACTGAAATTCTGCTAGATGAGCCAACCTCCATATGCTTGGATGGTGTTGATGGTGTACTTTGGCTAGTAGAATGACTAGCAGAAGACAAAAAGACATTTGACTAAATGAATGTCTCCCAAGTAATGCTCATTTGTGAAAGTTGATGTAATACAATGATTTTGATGAGGGTGTGGCGAAAAAGGCTGGTTTGATGATCACTTTGTCTATGCTGCACCTTCTCTGCCATTTTAGCCAAGCTCTTGTAGAGGTAGAAGGATAGGTTAAGTGGTTTTATCCCTCTGAAATGCATGAGAAATCTGACATGATACTTGTATAATCTCAAAAATCTTCCCTCACATGTAAAATACTTCATAATGACCCTCATCAATGGAGCAAACTTCTAAAAGAGCTTTCCAAAAGGAAATAACTTTCTTAGTGGTGTCTTTGTAGTGGCTTTTGATGAAGGGTTTGTAGCTTTGCACATCCAAGTCTAGGCTCCTAAACCAATTTTCTCCACTATTTGGTATCCCTATGGCTTCTTCTATGGCTTCAATTGTAATTGTGAAGCTGACCCCTACAATGTGACCTTATCTCTCCTAAGGTTAGTGGCAAACAAGCTGGTTAACTTGGCATGATACTTGACTTGTTAAACTTGCTCACAAAACCCTAAACACCCTACATTCTGAAAACATTGCTTGGACAGTGAGGAGGACATGTACTCATGCGTGTGGAGTGGTTCATACCTTGAAACTTGATGTCCCTTCTTGTAAGATTTCTTTTCTTTCTCCATGTTGATAGTTTGCAAGAGAAAACCCTAGTGAGAAAAATAGGGGAAGTGAGTGAGGGGATAAGACAAAGGGGTTAGGGAAGGGAAATTAGGGTAGGAAAATTTATGGGAGTAGGTAAGGGTGTTAGGGAACTTTTGGTTGTGGAAAGGGATGAAATGAGTGTAGGTTTTAGCCTAGGGGTTTTTTATATAGTCCCAACTATGAAAACTGCCAAAAACACAGGGTGGGGACAAATGAAGGCTATGCACCATAAAAAAAAGGAAATAAAGATGATAGGAGGTATCAGGGGACCTTAAATTACTTCTAGACCACTGATGAAGACTTCAATTGCCTTTGAGAGCCCTTGAAAACAAGTTTTATGGCTTTTGGAGTGAAAACGCAGTGTGGCTATTGAAAACGCAGTGTAGTTGCTTGGAATCACTTTTTGGAGTATCCTTTGGCCCTGAAAATGTCGAGGAAGTGCTTTCTGGTGAGTGAGAGCTCTTTGTTAATGAAATGAGTGAAAGAAATGAATTGTGATGGTATTTTATAGCTTTTTGAAGTCAATTTCTTCCTAGTGGTGGGGTGGCCCACCATATGTTTTTCACTTTTGCTTTGAAAAATATGTAGCTTTGGAACATTCAATGAAGCTTTGGAACATTAGAACTTCTTACATCATATTTGAAATAAATTATATTTTGAACCAAGAACTTTTTGAGCGAATTCCCTATTACAAGTCCTTCATTTGCCATATTTATGAATGAAATGACAACGTTTTATGGCTTTGACCTTAATGACTTAATGATGACACTAAGCTAAATGAGGACCATGATGATATGACTAAGATGATGATGATGACCTTTCAGTGATGTCACATCCAACTGAGTGATGGAAATGACCAGAACATGAAATTTTTTGAAAGGAGCAGTAATAGACCTAGACACACTAGCCAATGACCAAATTTTTATTTTGAAAACCTAATGAAATGATAAAAAATTGACTTGAGGCCATAACAAAAACCTTTTAAGAGCATATTTGATCACTGGTGACTCACAGGACTGACAGACACTAACATTGGCTCCAACTGCGGAAGGTAGCTCCTTTATGAGGTGTCAAGAATACTGTAGACGAGGTAGCCTTATCCATTGGGAATGGAGTCAATAATAAAATTTTAAACTAAAAATTGTAAACTTGCTAACAAACTGAACTGACTTGACTATAAAAAGACACACTGACTGAACTAACTTATGGCAACAGGCCATCAGGATCTTAGGGCCTTCACTTTGGGCTTAAAATCCTGATGATAACTGCCCACCTACTGAAGATATATATAAAATCATGTGAAATGATCCCTCCACTGTAACCAATCCAACAAATGGCTACTTATTTGAATCATGCTCACACTTTCCTTGAGCAGGTAGAAAAAGAAAAAGATAGGCAACTCCAAGTGTTCACTGAATATGTGCTCATGATCCATAAATACAAGAAAAGTTCTTTTCTCATATGGTTGCAAAAAAGGGGTAAGATGTACATTGAGATTTAGCTCATCCAACAGATTTTGGTTTTTCTCTAGGTGGTCTTTATACCATGAATATAAAGTTTCATTTTCATCCTTACTCTCGTGCATTTATGACTTGTATTTTTCCTGATATGACTGTAAATTTTCAGATGAGCTTTGTAATGAGACTCCTGCTGAAGAAGACAATGAAGCCAACTGCATGATCAAATTTTTATCATTTTGGTTTTTAAGCTCATAGCTAGCTAATGGAGAAAGACTTTGACTACATATATCATCCAAAACATCAGCTATTGGATCATGGAGAACCTGAGAAGACTGCTGCAACTTGTTATGCATCCATTCTAATGAGACTACATGATTTTCTATAGGCTTGTCATTCTGCTTCAGAGATATTATCAAAAATTTTCTTCCAAAACTGAAATGAATCAAAACTTAATGGTACAGAATTATCCTGCATCAATTCATCATATGTTTTAGGTTCTAATCTTTCATCTATGTTTTGAAACTCAATGTAACTCAGTGGCTGGGATTCTGGAGAGAAAGAATCTTCCATATCACAAGTGACCTCCTTAAACAATTCATGAGAAGGTTGCCCATTTATGTTGTTGAAAACTCACTTATCCGCTTGCTTATAGTTTTCTCTTATTTTTTCAAATGAGGAGAAACACAAGGGTAAGGAGTCATGATCAAGAAGTTCATTTTCATCTTCATGCTCAATATTAAAATTGAAAGACTGCTGGTTTCTAATCTTAGGAAATTTTTCTCTTAGTAATTGAAATGAAATAAAACATAAAGGCAAAGACCTTTCACATGCTTTGAAAATTTTTGGATTCTCTTCATTGCTGTCATGATTTATATGCATAGTCTGAGTGCTATATTTGAGTTGTTGTAACTGAACTTCCCCCTCCCAACCACATGCTGTTGATTTCCTTGAAGAGTCGGCCTCTATTTCAACAATATAATCATAATCATACTAATCATACTTGGGTAACTCATCAATATAAGGAATGAAATCAAGCATACACATCAGATCAACAGATTGATTCTCCATGTGTTGATATACAAATCCATTTCCATGACTTTCCATAAATGAATATATAAAACAATCATTTTTCTGATCTAGGGTAATTGAAATTAGAAAGAAAACAATTAGGGCCAACAACCTTTTCTTCTTCTACAATAAGTGGGATATGGTGTCTTTGAACAACAAGTTTATCTCTCATGGTGATATTTTGTATCATTTCTTCCATTATACTTACCAAAATGTCGATCTTCACTTCTGAAGATGTCAGGTGTCGCTTCTCTCAGTTCTCCCTCTCTGCTTCCTTCAATTTTGACCTTTTGACAAGAAAATTAGCTTCGACAACTATTTCACTGTCTTGCATTTCTTCGAATGTTGTAGTGTTCCTTTCTCTCAATTGAAATTCCATTTCTGGATCAAAGGCATCTAGGTAGTGCAAGAGAGCCAAACTGGGTGGTGGTTTTATATCAGTAGGGATTGAATGGTATACTTGATTGAACCTAGCTGAAAAGTGTTGCATTTTTTCTCCTAGTTGTCTTTTCAAATTACTATACTCTTCTAAAATTAGAAAAGTATTCCCCTTGATCACCCATTTATCATGGAAGACTTTCACAAACTGATGGAAATCAAAGATGCTTGCAGCTGGAAAGTTTTTCAACCATTTCTTGGCTTCGCCTTACAAAGATAAAGAAAATATCCTGATACTGACATCATCTTCTTCAACCTCAAAAAGGTCATGAAAATTTTCAAAATTATGAATGTGTTTTTCAGCAGTGATGTTACCATATTCTTCATCAAAACTAGGAAGGTATTTGTAATAATTTTCAGGGAAATCATGGAGTATAGGAGGTAAGATGAGTGACTTGTATCTATTTGGAATTTTACAAGGTATAGGAGTATGTAAATAAGCTATAGGATTAGTCTTGATCTCTTGAGGCTCATCAAGCTGAAGATGGTCATCATAAAATTTAGAAGAAGGGTCTTGATCAAGATCAAAACTTGTATTCATAACATTCAAAGGAAAGGAAACAAATGCGGGTCTGGGATCTTTTCTCAAATAAAGTATACATTGGAAAACCTTCTTGACATTCTAAGGAAAATAGAAGAAATAATTTATGACAAAAAACATGAAGTCTAGGATGAAATTCCAACTTGAATACTTGATCTTCCCATATTTTCCTTTCATTTTTTTGTTGGTAAGGTTCATCTTCCAGTGGAGTCTTTGAATTAAATTTGAAACTGATTTGGAGTCACCAGGTGAATGATTTCAACCTTTATATGTCTGATCACTATCCACCATCAGCAATCGGATTTGATCCTTGTCGTTCTTTCTTAGGGAAGATATGATCTTTTGTCCTCGACAATAGTGCCAAAATGTTATCCTCCACAATATCCCATGGCTAAGAAAGGAGATCAATGGAGGTAACCTCAGACCACATAGGGCTTAACAGCTAGCCCTGCCAAACCAGAGAGGTCTCTCTCTATAAATCTCGCAGCCAATGATGACTGGAGTGTAAAATAATATTAGGCTAGGTATGCCAAGCTCATGTAGGTTTTGAGTTTTTAGGGTTTTGATGCTGGATTAGGGATGAAAACCAGGTAGCTAGGTCAAAGTATCAAAGGGTTACAACTAAAAATATATGGAGGAGCAAGGTAGCAATACTTTTTTGATGGCTTTAGGGTTTTTTTGATGTAGTGTAGGGTTTGAAAGAGTAAGAAGGTCTTAATGAGCATGTGCAACATGAATTCATTAATTAAGAAGGAACATTGCACAAAATGATATTCCCATCAAAACAAAGCTTTCATGAAAAGAATTTTGATTATAACCTTTAAGGAAAATAATTGAATAAATAAGATATGGAAAGAAGAGATGTATATCATTCATATAAAACTATAACAAAGAAAATACATCATCACAAACTCATTGCACATGAATTCCCAGATAATCGCTGCAACATCTCCTTTGATTTCCTGAATAAAAGGTTGAAGTACAAGCTACAAGTGTTCCCACCTTTGATGTCCAACCTGTTCTATGACCGAAAACTAGATACATATAGACAAAATAACCATTTCTCCTCTCTTAGGGTCGAATCCTTTAGCTTAGGAAATGAATACATGAAGTGATCAACAAAAACCTAATGTCTAGGGAGGTTAAAGCAAATCCTCCTTTTAAACTTTGACTGAACTGCTCCTCATAAATGAGGCCTAAATTTACATGAAAACAACCATAACAAGATTATCTACCTCTAATTACATCATAATTACAATAAAGGCTAGTAATTACATCGTGAAAACTCGAAACTAGCTGATAGAACTGAGAAACAGGAGTTTCAGGCAAAAACGTTGCAAATTCAGGCAAAATTGTAGTGTGTAAGGAGAAAAAACAGTGAAATTGGTAGAAGTGACTTTTGGAGGCCTTCTCGAGTTCTAAATCCCGATTTGAAAAATGCTGGAGATAACTCTGGATGTCTGCTACATGATAGAATCCTCAAGAATGGAAAAAGGTTGCTTCTAGCCCTCCAAAACTTCATTCTCCCGGAGGTACTCCAAAAATGCAACGAGCTCTTCAAAAAGAGGTTAGCGAGGTGATTTTTGAGTGGTTTTTGGCTTTTTTCACCTACTAGAACTTGCTAAACGTTTTCTCCTAGGGGCTAGAAGTGATGTACAAGTGATAAAAAAATCCAAATATGCAAGCAAATTTTCATTTGGAGCTCGCCATCAAAAGTGCAATGTGGGCCATGCTATGTTTTTGACATGGTAGTTGTTTCAAAAATTACCAAAAATTTACAATTTCCCAAAATTTCTTCAAAATTGGTCCAGAGTTGCTCCATGAAGAACTGGGATGGTATGATATGTTATGAGGGAAGCATTAGAAAGCAAATCCAACTTAACCTTCTCTTTTTGCTTGATTAGGGTTTCCTTGAGTTTTTCCTTCAACTACTTGATCTTGACTTTAGAGACTTGATTCCTTGTATAGTAATGATAAACCATGTGTATTTAAAAAATTTTGTCTTTGTTGGCCCTCTTAAGGAGATTTTAGAAATGGAAATTCACTTTGTAAAGCTAAAACTCCCTATTTTGATTGATTTCAGCTGCAATTGTGTCATCTGAAGACATTTGCTCTTTTGGTGGAGATTGTTATCTTTGTTGCTAGAGTGCCCTTTGGAGGCCTCTAGTCCTTGGCCTCTTCCTTTTCACTTTCTCTTGATGCTCATATGAATCATCTATGTCAACTACTACATCTTCTTTTCTAACATCAACCTTATGCTTATTCAAGAGTAATTGATTTACCTTCAATTGCTTATTCTCTTGATATAGGAATGAAATCATGAAATTGGCCTTAGAAAAGTTGTCCTTAAGCTCTTTGATCTCAACATATTTCTCCATGATGACCTGCTCTATAGCCTTACGCTCTTCATTAACCTTCAAGTCTATTATATTAGTGTCAAGATGGAATGGCTCCAAATCTTGCAAAGGTGCCTCATGCTGTGATGATGATCCCTGTTTTTCTAATGTAGGCTTGGCCCCTTCCACAATGTTTGGAGAAAAAACAAGCCTCCTTCCTCTCTAATATGTTTGATTCACCTCAGCCCTAGGTGTCCTCTTGAATGAAATTCTGCTAGATGAGCCAATCTCCATATGCTTGGATGGTGCTGATAGTGCAATTTGGCTAGTAGACTACCTAGCAAAAGACAAAAAGAAATTTGACTGAATGAATGTCTCCCAAGTGATGTTAATTTGTGCAAGTTCATGCAATACAATGCTTTTGATGAGGGTGGTGAAAAAGGTTGGTTTGATGATCACTTTGTCTATGCTGCACCTTCTCTGCGATTCTAGCCAAGCTCTTGTAGAGGTAGTAGGATAGGTTAAGTGGTTTTACCCCTATGAAATGCATGAGAAATCTAACATGATACTTGTACAATCTCAAAAATCTTCCCTCACATGTAAAATACTTCATAATGACCCTCATCAATGGAGAAAACTTCTCAAAGAGACATTCGAAAGGAAAAACTTTCTTAATGGTGTCTTTGTAGTGACTTTTGATGAAGGGTTTGTAGTTTTGCACATCCAAGTCTAGGCTCTTAAACCACTTTTCTCCACTTTTTGGTATCCCTATGGCTGCTACTATAGCTTCAGTTGAAATTGTGAAGCTGATCCATGCAACAATGACCTTATCTCTCCTAAGGTTATTGGCAAATGGTATGATACTTGATTTGTTGAACTTGCTCACAAAATCCTAAACACCCCACATTTTGAAAACATTGATTGGACAGTGAGGAGGACATAAGATCATGGGTTTTGAGTGGTTCATACCTTGATACTTGACCTCCCTTTTTATAAGATTTATTTTCTTCTTCCATGTTGATATTTTGTAAGAGAAAACCCTAGTGGGAAAAACATGGGAAGTGAGTGAGGGGATAGGATGAAGGGTTTAGGGAAGGGAAATAAGGGTAGGAAAATTTAGGGAAGTAGGTAAGGGTGTTAGGGAACTTTGGGAAGTGGAAAGGGATGAAATGAGTGTAGGATTTAGCCTAGGGAATTTTTATATAGTCCCAACTATGAAAACTGCCAAAAATGCAGCATGGGGACAAATGGAGGTTATGCACCATAAAAACAAGGAAATAAAGCTAATAGGAGGTATCAAGGGACCTTAAATTACTTGTCTACTACTGATGAAGACTTCAATTTCCTTTGAGAACCCTTGAAAACAAGTTTTATGGCTTTTGGAGTGAAAACGTAGCGTGGCTGCTGAAAACGCAACGTAGTTGCTTGGAATCACTTTTTGGAGTAACATTTGCCCCTGAAAATGCTGAGGAAGTGCTTGCTGGTGTGTGAGAGCTCTTTGTTAATGAAATTAGTGAGAGAAATGAATTTTGATGGTCTTTTATAACTTGTGGAAGTCAATTTCTTCATAGTGGTGGGGTGTCCCACCATATGTTTTTAACTTTTGCTTTGAAAACTATGTAGTTTTTGAACATTCAATGCAACTTTGGAACATTAGAACTTATTACATCATATTTGAAATAAATCACACTTTGAAACAATTTTTTTTTGAGAAAATTCCCTATTACTACACCTTCATTTTCCAGATTTATTAATGAAGTGACATATTTTGATGATTATAAGGAGGGCTTCAGCGTAAATCACATGAGAAAGATTTCTGCCAACGCGTTTCGAACCAACCAATGTGGTTCATCGTCAGGACAAGTTGAAAATACAAATCTAGCTCATCAGTTTAAATAGTCTAAGCAGAGACTCCAACGGCTACAACACTCTAACGGCTACTTTATCTATAACAACATAGTTAATTATTCACCTAAGTCTAGGAATAATACCGATAACAATATTAAAGAGTTAGAAAGTGAGAATATAATTCCTATTATTAATGAATTTGATAATAATATTAATAGTAATAATAGGATATCTAATGGCAGCAGTAGCATCTTTGATGATAATGTAGGTAGGTCAAATTTAGCTTTAATTTGTCTGGATGGCATTGAGGGCCCTAGCAGTATTAGAGTGCAAGAGGACCTTTCCAAAAAGGTCTCGCCCCCCGCGTCGGAGCGAAAGAGTAAGGTGGTTAACCTTTCTAGCTTTCCCCTCTCCCCGGCTGTTTTTAATCTTCTTAGCAAGGGCCTAAACTTTGCCCTTGCCCCTAGAAAAATCCCTGTTGATGACATCATTTGTGATGTGGAGCAGGGTATTAGAGATCTGCCTGATAACATCAAGGATACTATCAGACAGGATTGTGCTGTGGTCCTTAGGAAGGCTAAGCCTCCTCGAAGGAACCTCGGCAGGGAGGAGATAGCTGCCTTAAAGTCCTTAAACCAGAATGAGGACATTGTGGTCCTTAAGGCGGATAAAGGAGGGGCGACGGTCATCCTCAACAAAGAAGATTACCGGAGCAAGATGTTGGATCATCTTCACAACAGTGGCAGTTACAAGAAATTGGCCAAAAACCCTCTGAAGAAAATCTCCAAGGCTGTGGCCCTCGCTATCAAGTCGAGCAGCTCGGTGGGGGCTCTGTCCCGTAAGCTCATTGAGAGAAACCCCATCGCTCCTAGAATTTATGGGGTGCCCAAAATTCACAAGGAGGGGGTCCCTCTGAGGCCTATTGTCAACACCATCGGGGGTCCAACCTACCTTCTAGCCAAGTTCCTGGCTCTTAAGCTGAAACCTCTTGTGGGCCGTACTGAGTCCTTCGTGAAGGACTCTGCGTCCTACATCTCAGTTCTCAAGGACATTAGGCTGGACCCTGAAGACATTATTGTCAGCTTTGATGTTGTCTCCTTGTTCACGTGCATTCCCATTAGAGAAGCCATGGAAGTGATACATCGCCTAACAGATCCGGACACCGCACATCTGGTTGAGGTATGTCTCACTTCCACATTCTTCAGTTTCGAAGGGGAGTTCTATGAACAAACCTGTGGCGTTGCCATGGGTTCCCCCCTCTCCCCGATCGTGGCAAATCTCTTTATGGAAGATTTCGAAGCCAAGGCTCTAGCCTCGGCCCGTCTCCTTCCTAAGCTGTGGAAGAGATATGTAGATGACACCAATGTCATCTGGCCCCATGGTCATGAAGAGCTCGATCGTTTCTTGGATCACCTCAACGGCCAGTCCGCTGCCATAAAGTTCACCATGGAAAAGGAGGTCAATGGCAGCCTCCCTTTCCTGGATATTCTTATTTCCAGGAAGTTAGATGGCTCTCTCTCCCACGCGGTGTACCGTAAGAAGACACACACGGAGCAGTATCTTCACGCTGATTCCCATCATTTCCCTGCTCAGAAGATGGGTGTTCTCAACACCCTGGCTACGCGTGCCCTCAGGATTTCGGATAAAGAAAACCTGGATAGGGAGAGAAACCATCTTCTCGATGTCTTTGTGGAGAACGGATATAGCAAGCACCTAGGCCCAGAAATGCTTTTAGTAAAAAAGAGCCTAAAGAACGCCATCCAGGTGTCCATATTCCATATATCCAAGGGACCACGGATCGGATTGCTCGGATCCTTAGGAGGTTTGATATCCCCTCAACCTTCAGGCCTCTCAGAACCATTCGCAACTCCCTGAGGTCAGTAAAGGATCCGGTCGACCCCAAAGACATGACAGGGGTCTATCTGATTCCGTGCTCTTGTGGGACCCCTTATATAGGGGAAACAGGGCGCTCCATCCAGCAGAGGATTGGTGAACATGCAGTGGACCTGAGGCATGGTAGAATAAAGTCCTCAGCTCTTGCAGAGCATGCGGACAAAACTAAGTATCATGTATGCATAGAAGAGGCCAAAGTCATTGCCAGGGTGGATCGGTTTCATCATCGCAAGTTAAGGGAAGCTATCGAAATTGAACGAAGACCCATCAATCTCAACAGAGATGATGGGTGGAAGGTTAGTAGAAATTGGATCCCTGCATTTTCGGCTTAAGTTTTCTTCCTCCCCCCTCTGTTCTTCCTGGTTCTTGTGAGTCTGGTTTTCGCCTATCGTTGGCAGCGTTGTTCTTCGTAGGATTATCCTCCTCTTGGGCAGTTTCGCTTTTATGTAGTTTGTATTAATTTTGAGCTTAGATTATTCAAAAATTATTACTTATATTATTAATAACAATATTAAAACTTATGGCATTGCATGTAAACAGTCATTTATAGCCTTTAGAGTAATAGGAAATATCTCCCTCATCATTATAATTTTAAATTCTTAAGCATTTAGTTCTATTAATATGTATTGTCCCTCATTTAATATTATATTAATTAATAGTATAACCATAACATAGTATTATTATAGTTTTACTTAAATACATTAATTAATTAATATTTATTATTTTATTAATTATATATATTATTATGTTTATACATATAACATTAGAAATTAATTTTTATATACAATTATCCTAATTTAAACCTTTTTTCCTATAAAATTTATTCATATAACCCCTCGTATTTTATTTAGGACATATATATATTAGTTTAAATTAGTTAACTAATTATTTTTATAGTATGTATTATATATATTATTATTTTACACTTATAATCTTAATAATTAACTTATATATTATACATTATTATTTCAATATATTAATAAATTAATTTTAATGGACCCAATTTAACCGTCTTCTATAAAATTAATTATAAATCAATTATAAATAAGATTAATTATAATTAGGATAACAATAATAACAAATAGGGCATTTACAAGACTAGGTACAATAATTAAAGTATTAGAATATATATATATTTTTAGGTTTAGATTTAATTGAATTAACTAATAAATATTAACATATATATATGTATATTTTTACGTATAATGAGGTAATATTTGAAATTTAATAAATGTATTATTAACCTAGCTCTGAATTTATTATTATTTAATTTTAAATTAATTAGAGGGCGTTTGACTAGGGTTCTTGAATGATAAGGTAGCCGTTAGAGTGTTGTAGCCGTTGGAGTCTCTGCTTAGACTATTTAAACTGATGAGCTAGATCTGTATTTTCAACTTGTCCTGACGATGAACCACATTGGTTGGTTCGAAACGCGTTGGCAGAAATCTTTCTCATGTGATTTACGCTGAAGCCCTTCCTTATAACTATGACGAATCACAGAAGTCTCAATTCTACAATTGTATCCCTGCATTTGCTATTGTGTCAACACCCTGAGTCAGTTCATGGTGGAACCAAAGAGGGCTCATTGGGCAGCAGCCAAGCACGTTCTCAGGTATTTACAGGGAACAATTGATTATGGGCTCTTGTACAACAAGGGGAAGGATATCAGGCTGAGTGGATTTGCTAATGTAGATTGGGCAGGAAGTTCAGTGGATCAGAAAAGTACCTCTGGATATTGTTTCAACATTGGATAAAGAATAACCTCCTAGTGCAATAGGAAATAGAAGTCCGTGGCTCTGAGCTCGTCTGAGGCAGAATATATGGCAGTAAGCACAGCTTCGTGTGAGGCCATATGACTTAGATTACTGTTGGTAAACCTATTCAAAAGAAATATGGAGGTGACTAGGATCATGTGTGATAATCAAAATTGCATCAAACTCTTTGAGAATCTAGTATTTCATGATAGGTCAAAGCATATTGATATCCAGTGTCACTTTGTCAAAGATTATGTCCAACGTGGAGTTGTACAGTTGAGCTACACTCCTACAGGGGAACAAGTGGCAGATATCCTCACCAAGGCCCTTGGAAAGCCAAAATTTGACTACTTCAGAGAAAAGATGGGGATGGTAAAGAACCCCTTTCAGAAGTAGTGTGTTAGCAGCATGAATGAAGGAGTTGCAGTGCAGATGCAGAGTTGGGAGAAAGGACCAACAGCAGCACAGATGCAGAGGGAGTTGCAGTGCAAATGCAGTGTTGGGAGAAAGGACCAACAGCAACACAGATGCAGAGGAAGGTGCAATGCAGATGCAATGCTGGGAGAAAGGACCAGCAGCAGCATGGACGTAGAGGGAGTTGTCGTACAGATGCAACAGCGGAAGTGGCAGAACCATGGGCAGCAGTACAAGATGCAGCAATGCAGAGGGTGTTGGGCAGGGAGGCCTAGCATCAGCACAGGTGTCGATGCCGGATGATCAGAGTAATACTCAGTGAGGAGTATTGCTATAGCACCTCAATAAGAGGGAGTGTTGATTTAGGGTAGCATCAGATGTGCTCTAGCCACGAAATTTGGTAGAGAGGTTGGGGCACATGAGATCTCCAATACCCAGAAAGGGTTTGGGCAAATTCTAAACAGATCAGGAGATATTAAAATAATTAATAATTTTAATGGAGTCCCTAAGTCTAAACTTAGGGAAAATAAAATATTAATGTGTATTAATATGAATCTATATTAGAATGGTCCAAAAGACATGGATCAAGCCAGATCTAATATTAGCCATTGATTAGGGACTTAATCTCGGCCATTGAGATGTCAACAGAAAAAGTATGAGAGCAGGCTTGAGAAGCACTTGGAGTACACACTGAGGGAGACCAATCAGTTCAATTTCTGGAGCGGGGTTTGCTGAGAAATTGAACTAATGGTCTGGAGAGCAATCAGGAGGCAGCAAGTACGAAACAGAGAGACGAGAGATCAGTGCAAAAGAGGCAGACACAGAGCCAGAGGCAGCAGAGACTACGGAGAGCCATAAGGGTCTATGTCATCCACGCAGAGGTTGCAGGAGTGACGCAGAAGCCCAAAGAAGCTATGCAGAGCCTCAGTAGGCTAACGCAAAGGGTTTCAGGCTGTAGCAGAGGTCAGTAGGGCCTACGCTAGGATTAGGAAAGTGCTGGAAGTTTGTCTATCTGTGGGTAAGCCAATTTGGCACCCTGTTGTACAAGAAAATTGTTGAATAATAAAATCCTCCCTTGCTGCACCG
>APFE031760169.1:110774-185774 GCA_000404065.3 Pinus taeda
TAAACTGATGAGCTAGATCTGTATTTTCAACTTGTCCTGACGATGAACCACATTGGTTGGTTCGAAACGCGTTGGCAGAAATCTTTCTCATGTGATTTACGCTGAAGCCCTCCTTATAACTATGACGAATCACAGAAGTCTCAATTCTACAGATTTTGATGAATTTGACCCTAATGGCTTAATGGTGACACTGAGTTGAATGAGGACCATGATGATATGACTAAGATGATGATGATGAACGTTCAGAGATGACACATCCAACTAAATGATGGCAATGACTGGAACATGATTTTTTTTTGAAAGGAGCAGTAATAGACCTAGACACGCTAGTGAGTGACCAAATTTATATTTTGAAAACCTAATGAAATGATAAAAATTTGACTTGAGACTCTAACAAAAACCTTGTAAGATCATATTTGATCATTGGTGACTGGAAAGACTAATAGAAACTAACACCTCCTTTGGAGCTATAAGCTTTTACTCTGGTGGGATACTCAAATCTCATTCCAAAGGGCATCTCATAGCCTTGTCCTCATCGAACTTGACATATCTCCTCATAGCTATTATTCTCAGTGAAGGAAAATGTACCCAGTAATTGTGTGGAGTTTCGTTGTATCCCATAAAAAATATCAACTCTATTGTAGGCTCAAGTTTCTTCCTCAAATCCTTGGAGACATGGAAATAAACTGAAGCTCCTAAAATTCTGAAATGAGCCACATCATGATTTCTCCCAGAGAAAGCTTCCTCCAGTGTGATCATACCAAGTATCCTATGAGGACTCCGATTCTGCAAGTATACTATGGTGTTGCCTTCTTTTTCCCATAAATGTCATGGAAACCCATGATCATGCAACATGACCCTTCCTTCTCCCACTATTCTCTTGTTCTTCCTCTTAGCTACCCCATTCTGTTGTGGGTTATGGGGTGTTGTTAGTTCTCTTCGAATACCTTCTTTCGCACATAAACCCTTGAAGGCATGCAAAACAAATTCACCTCCTTATTCACTCCTGAGAGCCTTAACCTTATTCCTAGTCTCCTTCTCAACTATTGCCTTGAACTCAACAAATATTGAGAAAGCTTGATCCTTCTTCCACATGAAGAAGATCCCACATTTTCTAGAGAAATGATTAATAAAAATAGCATAGTACTTATGTCTTGCTGTGGAGGCTGTAGAAAAGGGTCCAAGATCATTAGAGTGGACTTGCTCCAATATTTCAATTGCTTTGCTTTCTTGGTCATGGAAAGTGGATTTGACATATTTCCCTAATGTGAAACCCTTGCAGACATCTTGCTGGTTAAGGGATCCTTTAGGGAGACTGATGATAATTTTATACATGATCTTTAAGGCACCATGGTGTCGATGACCCAATCTTCTATGCTAGAGTTCTCCAACATCACGATTCGACACTTTTTCAGTTTTACTTCTCAATGCAGTGCAATATCCTACCTCAAGTTTGTAAAGTTTCTTTACTTGAACTATGATCTGCTTCACTTGCCCAATAACTATGTGTCTTAGAAAGGAATTCCCTTTATTGAAGATAACATCGTAGCCACGATCCTACAATACTGCTACAAAGATTAGGTTCTTCTTCAAACCAGGTACAAACATAACATCTTTGAGGCAAAGAGGAGAGGCTTTCTCCGTCTCAAAGGTAACAATAACAATTCCTATAGAACTGTACCGCCCATCATCCACCATTTCAATATGCATATGGAGATCCTTCTCCTCCAGGCTACTAAAAAAATCCATGCACCCTGTCATATGTAACAAGACACCAGAATCAAGGTACCACACACTCCCCATAACAGTGCTAGTCATGCATTCTATTAGGGTGAATTCTGATTCAAATTATGAAGCTAGTGCTTCACCTGCTGCTCCTCCTAAAGGCGTCTTGTTAGAATTTTTGTGCAAACATTTTGTTGCATAGTGCTCGAATTCATGGCAGTGGAAGCATTTTATCTTTCTTGTGTCTTTATTCTTGCCATTATTTTGGTTGGACTCAGATTTTTGTGGGTCTTCTTCCCTTTTCCCTTCTTCCCCTTTCCAACCAATGAAAAATTATCTTCATCCTTAGCTTTGGATGATGTTCCGTCCTGGTTATTTCTCCTAAACTCTTATTCTATCAAATTAGACCACAACCTTTCCCAATTTAATAATTTTTCCCTTCCATTCGTAGAGTCCTCGTAGTTGTGCCAAGATTTTGGAAGGCCTAGAAGAGCTAGGCTCACTAAGTCATCTTTTGTAACATTCACACCAACCCCTCTAAGCTCATCTTGAACTTGTGTAAATATGGATAGATACTGCAGAATAGTATCATTCTGCTGCATCTTAATGCTTCAAAGTTTTTTCTACTATTATATAATAGCTTAGTCAGTGCCTTACACATTGCAAATGGTTTCTCTTTGCCATGGATATTTGAGACCACATGGTCTCGCATACGTTCTAGAAGAATTATCGTGGTCTTTGCAACATCCTTCTTCCATTGGGATAATTGTTGTGCATCTGATTGTGGAGGTTTTGTAATGTCAGTTTTAAAATATTCTAACACACCATTATCTTTGAGCACTACTTCCATTTGGTACTTCTAGGCTATGAAATTTGAACTACCCCCCAGGGCATACTCCAATCTTAGTTTATTGAAAGACATCCTCCCGATCCTGAAAAAAAAGTGTTACAAGAAAGTTGCAAATTCGAAATTATTGAGAGACAAGTTCAAAATATTGGTTCTAATGTGAATTATGAGACTCTAATACCATATAGAAATTTGATAGAATTGCAACCACTCAAGAAATTTAATCTAAAACCAAGATACATAATTCTACTCTACTGACCTATGAAATGAAATTCACAATTTAGAACAACATGCATAGACATGCAACAAGCAAAATCACAAATACATAGTGATTTCTAGGGGAACCCATCTAGGAAAAACCCCTCAAGCCTCTTTGCATTAACAAGATGATTAGATAATCTATTACAGTTGCTAGCTCTAGCTTTGAGCTCAATCTACAAAATAATAATTGTTCAATCTTCTCAATGAAAAACTCTAGCCAACACTTAGCTAAATATCAACTCACCTAGCCTCCTATTTCCTTACACAATTCCTGAGGAAATTAGCCCATATTTTTAGAATTTTTCCTCCAATTGATTGTGCAATTCCTAAGGACTTATCATCTGACAACATGCAACACCTGTACACTCAAACTAGTTTACAACTGCTTGTTACATTACCTTGTCATCTCCACTTTAGCCGAGGAACTTAAATTCTCTGCATGCACTAGCTATTTCAGGCTAATTTATCAGTTAACTAGTAGATCTCTGAGTTAGACTATTATCCCACTGCACAACTGACCTTCAACTTACTCTAACAATAGTTAGAGGTTAGTTCACTGAATACTATAAAAATAATTGATCTGCATTACTAAAATATAGCAATCACACAAGCATATCTGAACACCAATCCCTCTAACTTGAATTTACTGAGCTAACAGAGTGACAAGATCCATGTCACATTAGTTAACTACCTCCAAGTTTTTGTGCTGATGTGGAAATTTGATTTACTTAATTTGACCAAGGCTAAAGTCAAATTGAGCCTTTCTTGCTAATTTTTTTTAATAGAGATAATAGTAGTCAACATTCCTATTACTTGAAAGGGTTTTATTTTGGTGTTCTTGTTCTCTTGTGTGAAGGAAGTAAGTGCTAGGAGCTAAAGTTGGATGTTTGGGGCTATGCCGGCCGGGATTATACAAGGACAACTATAAAATAAAGGGTATGGGCCATATTCTCCATTCCCTTAGCACGTATTAGGATTTATTGCATTAGATATAGTGGAAAATTGCATTATCGTCTATCCCACATTTTGACTTGGAAGGATCTAGTGTTTCTTCATTAGATTTCGTAAATACTTTTCTCTTATATTAAAACCACTAATCAAACCTTATCAATCCACTAGTCACACCTTATCCAAAAAAGCAGATTTCTACGCAGTGGTTAAATCCAGTTGGACATCTTGTTCTCTTAAAATTGATCCTCTTGACTTATCCAATTTACCATTTATCTATTGAAGAGTGTAACTAGTATCAATCTTCATAATTGTATTTGAGTCATGATGTAATATATTTATTAAAATAAAGAAAAATAATTTTATTATTAAATAAATTGACTTATTACTTTAAATTTTCTTAGGGCTATATTGCTCTTTTATTTTATAATTTCATTTCTTCATTTACACATTGAATTCACCCCACAACATCATAACATTATTCAGATTTACATCCTTATTCAACAACATATGCAACTATATAGAAAGAAAAATATCATCATCATCAATGCAGCAGAACATAAAAGAACAATAGAAGAAAAGCATTCACACATAGAGACACTAGGATTGGTTGGAGACAGGAAAAGACCCACTATGGGGAAAACCCTTTCAAATTCTTCTTCTTATTAGATTGTCATTAAATGATTAAGAAAAAGAGAATACAATGATCCATATCTTGATCCATACAACTATCTAATAAAAATCAACTAAATAATATCCATGAGATGAACCCAATCATGATTATACTCAAAACCCTGATTCAGAAGCCTGTAATGAATTGTCACTATCTGTGGTCAACGAGCAAAAACTTCAGACAACTAAAAAACAAAACCCTAGATGCTAGTTGCATGGAGGAAATTCTATGCTTGTGACTGAAAGGCTTCAGTTGCATGGATGAGCTGTCCAGCTAGTGATTGTAGCCGATATTTTTTTGTGTTGTGTCTGCGGCTGAGGCCCAAAACCCTAAAACAATGATGCACGCTTTGGACCCTGTAATTTCATCTTTGAGTAAACCTATTCCTTCGAGGATATTCCTTAGACCTGTGCGAGCGAAAAAAAATAAAGAGAATAAAAAAATGATCTTATGATGATGTCCAAATGAGGTAGAATTCACTTTTCCAAGGGTGTCCAATTTTCCTTAGGGCCGACTTGATCAAATATGCACATGTGGGCTCATAATTCAAAAACATACTTTCCTTTGTCCAAATTAGATGATTGTTAGGTAAATTTTGGGCCTATCGAAAAGAGGAATTTAATGCAATCATCATCTCCATAAAATGAACTTCCCAAAGTGGAATTTTGACCTAGTTTCCAATTTTAACACTCCCTCTCAACTAGGGAGAATTCCACCTGCAACATGTCATGTTCAGAACTTGTCCAAACAACTTTCTAATGAGATTTTCCTTATTTCCTCATAGCTAGTCATAATCAACCTCGGTTGTGCTACAAACCTCTCATTCAATATATCATGGTAGATATCATACTAAGGTAGCACCCAGATGCGCTCATTGATAATAATCCTGAACATCATCAATACATCCATGCTGTCACATATTACAGGAAGAATATATCGGATCAAAAATTGATCGTCCCATGAAAATATCTTGAAGGGTGCTTGGAAGAAACTCGATGTGTATGAAGCAACTCAATTTTGAATTTTCTCATGTTCTATGATCAACATATATATATGAATAGGTGTTTAGACATACATTGGTGTTTCAATAAACTATCATTTTCCAAGTCAAGTTCAACAATATTTCTTCACAACTTCTTGAAATTCAATCGGAGTATCCAAGGATTTTCTTTTCCACTTTACAAAAACTTTTTGATAGCTTCATAATATAGATTTTCTATTGCAAACTTTAGAAATTGATTTATCATTAAAATGATTCATTATTTTGAGCTTCAAAAGCCATCTCCCTCTTACTTTAATCATTAGAGGCTCATTACCTATCAAGAGTAGACCATCAGTATATAAAACCAAAATCAAAGTAATATCTTGTACCTTTTGAAGTATAGGTTTAGATCGACACATCATCCTGGCTTCACCAGATAACTATCAATGCGAACATACCAGGCTTGGGGAGCTTACTTCATATAATGCTTTATGCAAGAATAACACTTTACCAAACCAATATTCTCAACCTTACACAAATCAATACTGTGCGATCAAATCAAATAAGTCAACTTATCAAAGTTTAGAAGCTAGATCATAACTAATATTAAAATCATCAATATCACTGTATCGAATTCTTTACACCAGGTGACATGTAGATCTCATATCCAAATATCAAGTTATGAATTTATCTATTGTCGTGCCAACAAATTGTCATTTACCAAGCAATATCAAACTAAACTTCATCAATTCATCCTCATGATCATAATATAAATCATTTATGTCACTAGATGCACATGGATACATCGATGATAAGTCATGCAAGTTCCATCCATTTATTGTGAGATTTCTTCCTACTGAATCACAATTATTTATACTTCAACCAATGTGTGAAAGCTAATAATGTCAACATAAAACATCTATTGAATACCAATATAAGTCACTGAAAGTCACTATTCCTATATAGCATTAAAATCATCAGTCGTCAAATCAAATCATTAGTCATCAGGTCAAAACCCAAATTTTCTATTCTACATTAAGTCAAAGTTCTAAACCATTAACAAGAATCATGTCAAAAATCCAAACACTGCTTATTTATATCGATCAACCAAACTCTTGCAATTATTATCAAATACGATCATACACAAGCCTAAATTGTTAAATCGTAATGACATATTGATATGCATATCCCGGTCACCTGAAAACACAGTCAAAAAATTCACATTATAGTAAGTCACACATTCAAACTTCCCTACTCATAGAACTTTCTGTTGTCTACTCCATATCTGTAGAATTGTCATCCTTCAGGTGAACTTCTAATTTCATGCACAAAACTTCACTTTTGTGTCCTCCAGGAATAACCACACCCATAGGCCTTCTTACATGCAGTTGAGAGGCTACAGTTGCACCCTTAATCTTGCTTCCATGTCGTTGAGGCTACAATCGTATCCTTAGTCTTGCATACGTGCGAATGAGGCTTAGAGTAAGGAAAACTCTTTCTTCTTAGACCGGAAGTTTGCTGTAGACCAACAATATCAAATATTTGTTTATTCATGTCCATAAATATTACTTTAACAACAAATAATATTCTATAAATACAATTCAAATTATAATATGTGTAGGGAGCTTATGGAGAGATTCTCCCTCTGAATGGGAAGCCACTTCAATCATCTTCATGCAAGTCATCAACCTGTCTATAATATTGTCATGCATTAGAAAATTTTTTAGATCAGACTATATCACATATTTATCATGGTCATATCATGTTAGCATCAAATACTTCACCATTACATTATGACATCAATATTTCATTAAGGGCTAGTGTCAAATAGCTAATAGGAGTATACTTCAAGAATCATGATCACAACATTAGTTCTTTGTCACATAACTCAATCCATCAAGTCAGGGAATTCAATTTTACCATATGCCATAATTACTAAACACATCAAAACATAACCATGGTTAACAAAAGATCTTGAATATCAATCTCATTGTTACACTTCTATCATCATGGTTACCATGCTTATCACAAATATTATCAATGCTATCAAGTTACCATCTATTAGAATCAAGGTGTTAACCTACTTTATGGGATCAAGATATTAAAATGATAGGTGTTAACCAAACATCAAGTGTACCAATATATCAAAGATCAATATTAAGTAGATTTATAGAGTCAAGAAATTCATCATGTTTGAGAAGTAAGATACTTGTTCAATACCAAGTGCACCATTTCATCATAAGAACCATGAATCCAAATTGCTTTCATATGCATGGGCCATTTGTGAAGGAGACATTCTCATCATAACTTAGGTCTTACCTTGCCTTCTAATATTGTAGTTGAGACATAACATTGAACCAATACCATATGTACATTGTAGTATTCAAATACGTGTGCACCTCCTTATTTTTCATAGGCAGCTATATCATTTTGAAAACTTTGCATCAAGTGCCCCTTTCTGTTTTCCAACACTAGTTATTATCTACTTGCACTAGCCATTATTCTCAAGAAGTATCCACTTATCACAACTCATCACGAGGTTAAAAGCATCCAAATACTCAAATATACATGGATGAAGTATAAATAATAATCAGATCCATTAGTCTAAACAAAAGTAAAGACATAACAGAGCATCATAAATGGAAAACTACTTATTTTCAATGAGATGTGATCATCTCCCTCTTGAACCAACCTTCAAGAAACATCATTGTCCATTATCCATATAACATTGTTGCCTTCAATATTTCAACCAACTTTGTCAGCAACCAAGAACAATAGAGACTATCCCATCTAGGGCTTCATCAAATCTATCACAAGTGCTTGAGCATCTTCACATTGACCATGCTAGGGTTTCTAGATTTCATATCTCAAATATTTTCCATAAACACGAGTTTCTCTCAAACCCTAACCTCATAATATCCATCAAACCCTAATACACAAAGCGCATAGGGTTACCTTCAAACCCTAATAATATTTTAGGTCTTCCACCATCCTCTCTTGCATCCTTCAATGGTGTTGTCATAGGGGTGATCTCCATGACTTTTCTTTAGCCCAGATCCGGTACCATGTTAAATTTTCTTAGGGCTATATTGTTCTTTTCTTTGATAATTGCATTTCTTCATTTATACATTAAATTCACCCCACAACATCATAACATTATTCAGATACATACTTATTCAACAACATATGCAACTATATATAAAGAAAAATATCATCATCATCAATGCAATGAAACATAAAGGAACAACAAAATAAAATCATTCACACATAGGGACACCAGGATTGGTTAGAGACCAGAGAAAACCCCACTACGAGGAAAATCCTTTCAAATTATTCTTCTCATTAGATTTTCATTAAATGATTCAAGAAAAGAGAATACAATTATTCATATCTTCATCCATACAACTATATAGCAATAATTAACTAAATACTATCCATGAGATGAACGCAATCATGATTATACGCAAAAACCCGATTTAGAAGCCTGTAATGAACTGCCACTATCTGCAATCAATTGTCGAACCTTGTAGTCAACGATCAAAAACTTCAGACAAATAAAAAATCAAACCCTAGATGCAGGTCACATGGAGGACATGCCATGTGTGAGACTGAAAGGCTTTAGTCTCACGGATGAGCTGATTAGCGAGCGACTGTAGCTGATATTTCTTTGTGTTGTGCCCACGACTGAGGCCTAAAACCCTAAAATAATGATGCAAGCTTCAGACCTTGCAATTTCATCTTTGAGTGAACTTATTCCTTTGCGGATCTGCCTCAAACCTATGTAGGCTAAAAATAAGAAAGAGAATAGAAGAATGATCTCATGATGATGTCCAAATGAGATAGAGGTCACTTGTATTTATAGCCTTCCAAGGGTGTCCAATTTTCTTTAGGGCCGACCTGATCAGATATGCACATGTGGGCTCATAATTCAAAAATTTACTTTCCCTTGTCCAAATTAGATGATCTTTAGGTCGATTTTGGTCCTCTTGAAAGCATGAATTAAATGTAATCATCATATCTATCAAATGAGATTCCCAAAGTGGAATTTGGAGCTATTTACCAATTTTAACAATTAAAGCATGGATTTCATGCTTGTCAATTGTTTTTAGGTCAAAGTATCCATTAAAGACATAGAGGGTTTATGTCAAGTGTCCTTTACCATGTCACAATGTAAAGAACCCTTCTTGGGAATTATTTTTCAAGAAATAAAATAACTTTAATGTAAAATAGGTCAATTAGGCCTCCTCCACCAAGTCGGCCTCAAGGAAGGTCAAGTTGGCCTCAAAGGAAGAAATAAATCACCTAAAAGGACTATATATAAGCAACAACTTGACTCATTTGGAAGAGATCACTCAACAATTTCGAATTGCAGTAGATGGAAACAGAAAAAGGTAAGAATTCTAAGGAAGAAGAAGGAAAGGGCTAGTGAAGGGGGAGGTCATTATCTTGCTAAGGAAGTCGAAATTATCTTTCTCTCTTGTCTCACATGTGTGAAGGAACTAAAGATGTATGAGGGCCAAAATTTAAGCCTTGAATCTAGGCCAAAATTCTGATGTAGTAGGTCGAAAATCTATCTTTGATGCAATATTGATGCACTACTGAAGCAGTGTTGATGAAACATTGTTGCAGTTGATCTTTGAAGGTTGGAAGGATAGTTTAAGGGTTGAATTGGTAGAGGAGGAAGGTATATTGGTCTAGCGTCTTGGTCTATCTCATTTTTAATTACTGAAGGAAGAGTTCTTGACTGGGTTTTCCCCTACATATGGGTTTTTCCCTGGCTGTGTGCCTACATATGGTGTCCTTGATCTTTGTGTTTTGGTTTTGGTAATTGCTTGATGAACTAAGATAATAGAAGAACATAAGAAATATAATAATAATTTAAATAAATCACAGTAAAATTATCAATACAAGAAAACATTTATGCCTTTCTTATTTTCTAACATGGTACCAGAGCTAAGGTAAAGAAGAAGGAAAAAGGCAGGTCAAAGATCTATTAAGGAAAAAGATATCAAAGAAAAGTCATTAAGGAAAATGATCATATAAAAAGAGAAGCCTACTATATACATGAACTATGACAAATTCAATGAAGGGAGAAAAAAAATAGAAGGAGCCTCCAACTATAAGGCCTGGAAAAACAGGATAGACCTCATTCTTGAAAAGAACAAAGTTTTGTATTTTGTTAAAGGAAAAGTCATGAAGCCTAATGATGAATCAAGTGATGCAGAAAAATCAAAGTTTAGATGTAACACCCCCTCCTCCTAGGTCCACCCAAGCAACCAGCCAGCCAAGCAAACATGTGATGAGAGAGGTTACTAAGGGATTCAATCTCCTAGGTGAACTTAAGGAAATGGAATCAACAGAACATATCAAACAAACCCATCCAAATCAGCAAAACACCCTTAGGAGAGATTTTAGCTACTCAGATAGCCTATCCCTGAGTCCCACTGATGATTTAAGCCTTTTAACCCAGAGTTGCTCTCATGCTATAGGCAAGTCAACGACCAACAACTCAAAGTCGCTCTCATAGGCCTCTGTGCCAGCCACTGTGGACTTTTCTCAAGAAACCTATGCCAATGACCCTAATATTTGAGCCAATTTTCTAGCCCATAATCCTGGCCTCTACCCAAAACTTGATACAACTTTCATAATTCATTAAGGACATGATAACAATGTGGATAAGTAAAAATCAGCCTTAGGATTAAGCCTGAGCATCCCCAACCGGGACTGACATTCTGTCAAACATTTGGCGACAATGCAACCTACAAGTCTAGAATATAAGACAAAGAATAAATGATTGAAAGAACTTATGAAACATAACCAAAAGGATCACCTCCTTCTCCATTGGACTATTATATCATCAATTAGGTCTTGCATCCATCCATTTAACAATTACAAGTAAATACATGACATGACCATGACATGAGCCAATCACATACCCATGCTTATAACCAGCATTAAACCAATACAAATATCAGAGATAAGACATCCATTGAATCCACATATAAATCAATGAAAAAGTAAGAGAACTTAGCTTTAATTACTCATAGGAAAATCTAACTAGGTTCGAGACTTCCACATACCACCAAACCATAGACATGGCTAAACCAAATCTCTCTTTCAGCCAGTCACCCCCATGCCATATTCCAAGCATGAATGTGGGATCTCATAGGACAACCAATTCAAGAACAAACAAAGGAATCTAGAAGTTAAATCACCTCCACCCTCACCAAACCGTGATCACACCAAAACCAGCGCTTCGATCACAACCAAACTAAACTTGGAATCCCATCTGGAATCCATCAATATCCTTGAGGCATTTTCTGTCTCCTTGCCTCTCAAGCTTTACTGCAATATAATCCTGGATCAATAGGCCGTGAACCGAGACCAGTGTCTCAGATTTTACTGCAATCCAAACTTGTATCACTAGGCCCTAAACCAATGCTTCTCCCTCAAGATTTACCATGTATCCTGCCAAAACTGGTCAAGGGATTCCTAGGCCTTTGGGAATAAACCTTGATACCACCTCCACCCCAGATTCTGAAATCCATCTGCAAAACCAAAGATCAAAACCAAAATAAACATCCCAACACCATGAGATCTAGAAAAAGGAAAGGCTTGGCCAAAAACCACTTTCATAACCCGACAAAACCATGCCACCAACAACAAGAGAACCATACACCAACATACAAAGCAATTCTTGTCCAAACTAGCCAGAAAATCACACATGAAAAAGGTTACCTACAAGTATTCCTACTAAAGCTACTTGATCCTACTCTTCTTCCTTGATCCTTCCTTTCCTTCCTTTCCCTTTGGTTTCTTTTCCTTCCTTGATCCAAAGCTAGAGTGCTCCAAGAAACTCTATGTGACCAAGAGTTAAAGAGAGAGAGAATAATGAGAGAGATTCAAACTTGAACTGAAAAAAGGCTACAACTGATCCTCATAAGACTCTTTTATTAATAAGGCCTTTATTTTCTTCATTTTCCATTATTTTCCTTCATTTTCCTCCTCACATGGAACCTATGACCTTTCACCTTACTTTTCTCCTATTTTCCTTTAATTTCATAAATAAATGTGCCAAAAATGCCTTTTTTCTTTTTAATTCCTTTGCCTTATCCTTTGCCAATTTTCCTTAGCCAAAACACACATCCAGTGATGCCCACTAAGATATCTTTGCCCAACATTCAACTTGGAATAAGTGTACCTTAACAGTGGTCTTATTTTTCCTTTATTAACTTTTATTACATGAATTTTTCATGAAGGATGTTACAGAACCCTCGCCCTTAGGGAACATTGTCCTTAGTGTTAAACCACACCATGACCTCAACAAAACCATTGAAAAGAAAACATACTTCCCATCGAGCTTTGTAACTTAGATCGTTGCAATATTTACAATGAAAAACCTACTCAAAAGAAAAACATCATGACAACATGACAATATAACAACCATAATAATATGACACCCATACCGCTCATTGGAGATTTATAACTTATATCGTGGTGGCATTTACATCCATATGCATATACATACATATACCAAAACATCAGCAAGGCATATGCCAAACATATATCAACATCAAACCATAATTGCTTTGCCTCAACCGACAAACAATGAAGGCTATAGGGCCTGCATCTGATCTGCCATCTCCCATGTAGCTTCTTCACGTCCAAAGTGCTTCCACTACACTTTACCTTGCTCTATGGCTCTGTTCCTGAGCATGAGATGTTTCCATTGCAATATGCACTGAGGCTCTGACTGGAATTCTCCTTCTTGCTCCACTTGTAATACAAACAAATCAATAACATGATCAACATCCTTTATATACTTATTAAGAAATGAAATATGGAAAACATCATGGACTTTCACTATTGGAGGTGTTATCTATGATAACATCATTTTTCCCTTTATTTTCTGAAAACTCTAGCCACAGTGACCCATTTTTTAACTCTAGCAGTAAACCCTTTGTTTTTCCAATTCTAGGTGCGTTTCCCTCATTCCCCTTTGAAATTTATTTAGAACCTTAATAAAACATGTTGTAAGCCTTTTTAAAGGCTGGGACCCACAATTTATATTGCAATTGACCTTTTCCCTTATGCAAAACCATATCTGCCGTATCCCTCAGTTGCTTGCGATTGCGATATCGCAAAACGCAAAGTATTTCATATCACACTTTCTCCTCGCTGATTGCGATATCGCATAACCCTCCCCTTGCTGATTGTGATATCGCATGCCTTTCACCGATTGCGATATCACATACATTTATTCCGCCACTGATTTCAGATATCGCAGTTTTCTATCGATTGTTATATCCAAGTCCCGTTACCACTCCGCTCGTCGATTACAATAAAGACCCACCCACTAATTGCGATAAAGACCTTCACGTAAAGTTTCATCCCCCTATTGATTGCGATGTTGCAATTAGGGATTGCATAGACATAACTCCCTCCTCCGTCGAACTCCCTTCTGATTTGCGATTGCGATGGATCCAAAAGGTAATGTGTTGTAGTTTTGATAAATTTCAGGTCCGACATAATGGGAAATCACCATAAAATAAATGTCAAAGCTACTTTTCACTTTTCGATGGAGTATTGCGATTTCGATGACCACAGTCCTGGATCAATGACCTAGATCAAATCAACCTAGAACAATGACTTAGATCAATGAACATTAAAATATCCATTCCACTTCTATTCAGTGGGACAACGAGGATGTTTTTCAGCAACAATTAAAGAGGACAACAAGAAAAGAGGACATCGAAGGTGTTTTTCAGCAGATATCCAACGACATGGTCATCAGAGAGGCAACAAGAAAACATGACAAAGACACATTGGGACAGTAATGGCACTTTCAAAGACGTTTCAAACATCAAACAACACACCTATCAACAAGATACACAATATTTCTCATTAAAATCCCAGAAAAAAAGCAGTAGAATTCGAAAGTCCAGATGCTTTGAATTTCCAAAAATATAACACCAAAACTACAATAGTTTTATTTTCTTGAAAAATTGTAACTGTCAGGTAGGTGTTGTTCATATGAATTCCATTTGTATTCGAATTCTGTTGTAAAAAAAAATTCCTATGAAGTCTCAAAGTTTTATTAATCAGATAGGAACAAGTCTCTAAAACAATGGATTGAATCTGGACCAGGTGGAAAGATATGTAAAGAGATATTTCTCTATAAATAAGTAGATTTCTAACTCTGAGAGGGGTTGAGGGGGAATGTGAGAAACTTGAATTTTTTAATATTTTGTTCTTGTAATAGAAAATCTACAACACTCTATTTTTGTACTAGAGATTCTTATATGGCTTTTATGAGTTTTTATTCTGTTGTTATTAGTTTTACATAATATCTTGATTACTTGAAAATATGTCACACATCTCCAATTTCCTTCATTTATTGTGTATGATTGTGGGTGTTCATTTGTATCAGTTTTAAATCCATAGATGCCTTGACTTCCATTAAACACTATTGTTGATCATTTTTTGTTTTAATCTGACTCCATGCCCAATGGTGGAAATCATCACATTTTTCTTCAACTACAAAATCACAAAAAGAGATCAGAGTTAGTCATCTGAATTTTGAGTTCATCACAAGTCATTTTATAAATATTTTGAGAGAGCCCTCTTATATTGAAAGGACTAACTTCCAGTCTAAAGTTGGTTTGAAATATTTACATTTGGTTGAAGGTTGATACAGCCCAACCTATCCCATCCAAGTAATAACATTTTGGTGTGTCTGTCGGGAGTTCGAAAGTTATATCATCTTAGATGTTTCATTTCAAAAGCTGATCTCTTGAAGGTAGCAGGAGATCAGATTGTTCGAAGCTACATTTATACCTTGGAGACTCCAGTGGTACTCCCAACTTAAAGGTGGCTTCTAATAATATTCATATGAGGAGCAATCTAGACCCTAATTCACCAAAAATAGTTGATGATCCAGAAAAAATTCTCAGAAAAGATGCTAGCTCATCAAAATCAGGTACTTCATTTCTCTTAAGATCTAACTCATTACCTTATGGAGATATTCAAGATATTGAAGGTATTAGATTTGATGAAGAGTGTAAGACTATATTACTCAGATCTAAATCAAAGAACGATTTACCAAAACTAGAGTTAGATTCTATTTTTGAGGTTCCTAAAGAAGTTAGAGATAGGTTTTGAGAAATTGGTGCATCAGAATTGTCACTTGAATGAGAGTCTTTAGAAAAATTAAAAGAATTTGATCCTTTTGAACTTTTTTCAAGAAAATAAATTGATTTCCCTTTACCTGAAGGAAGTACAAAAGTCTCTGTCACTCAAGCCCCTTCGAGTAGATATGCTTTCATCGCTACCCCTACTAGTTCCATTTTTACCCCTCCTGTTGGAATTTCTACTAGTACTTCTACTATGGCAAGCCCTGCTAGATATTCTCCTCTTGTTTTACCAATTTTACTTCATGACTTACCTCAAGGGCACTCCACTAGAATAAAAAAATTTAGAAGTGAGGAGGGGATAACTGCAAAACAACATGTTGATCAATTCAATGACTTTATAGACCTGGAAGAAGTAGATTATGAAGATGTTCAAATGAGGTTGTTTGTACAGAGTTTCATTGGTGAGGTGAAAAAATGGTTCAAAGCTTTAACCCCTAGAAGTTTACATGATTATGATTTTTCCATTCTATTACGAGAGAAAGATTCTACTACCTTAGCTGACATGCAGAATGATGTTGTGAAAGTGGAAGTTAATATGGCTGCAACAAAGATGTCTAAAATTGGTAAAGGGAAAGTAAGAGAGAAATAACAACCTTCTACATCTTTTGATGTTAAATTTGATACCATAATGAAAACAATGGAGATACTCATGGATAGGGTGGCACTTGGGAACAATCCTCCTACTGTACAACCCGAGACACAAGTTAGAAATCCAAATTTCAGAACGGGTCAAATTCAACGTAGGCAAAGAGAACAGAGAAATCAGCCTAACCAAAAAGTTAGGCCTCCTTTCAATAAAAACATGGTAGATGATGAGGAAATGCAAATAGAGATCTGAGAAGATACCATTCATTGTTTATATGAAGATGAAAAAGGAATGTTTTTAACAAAAGAATAATATGATAAGTCTTATAATGACTTGGATGGTGATGAAACTAAGCCACAATCAAAACACTTAGAAGGCTATCAACATGCTATTTTGGAGATGCAAAATTAGTATAATCTGAGAAACATAAGTGTTCCTGTAGTTGCAAATAAAAATCAGCCTCAGAAAGATGCTCCAAAGGTTACAAAACAAAAGAAAGAAACCCCTGTAAAGGAAGTTGAAAATACAACCAATTTTCAACTTGAAGAATGAAATCTCAAAGATAAAGATTTATGTCCCCTTTGGAGAGATAATAAGGGTTAAAAAATACAGAAAGAAAATTGTTAGAATGCTTAACAATGAAGCTGGAATCTGATATTTTGAATTTGTGTTAAGATCATCCTACTGTATTCCTAGGGCCAAGAGCAGAAGGTGAGAAGAATAAAGAGGTACCACCTTTCTATGTGAGTTTAAACATCCATGACATGACAATACATAATGTTATGTTAGATTCAGGGGCATCACACAATTTAATGCATAAGGTCATCATGGAAAGATTGGGTTTAGACATAACCAGGCCATACAAATACTTGTTTTCATTTGATTAAAAATGGGTGAAATGTATAGGTCTAATCAAAGATGTGTTTTTTGATTTAAGTCAAATTCTTGCTAAGACTATATTGATGGATATTATTGTGGCTGATTTTCCACCAATGTTTGGCATGTTGCTATCAAGATCATGGGCTGCCAAAGTCAAAGGAACTATTCAGATGGATATGTCCTATGCTACTATCCCGGTTTTTGGTGAATAAAGGAGATTATGTAGAGATTCTAGGATGCCATATATGGTTCGCAACAAAGACAAACCTCAAAACTTTCCAGTATACGCAATGGAGACTGAATTGGGCTCATCTATACTCTTCAATGAAATCAACAACAACACAGAAAACAAGAATGCAAAAAAGGAGCAGAAAGTTGAATAAGTTGATAGGAAAGGGTGGTGGAACATGAGATTTGATGGTTCTATAGGAATAAATGGAGCCAGTGCAGGCATATGGATAATTAGCATGGGAGATGAAAGTAAGTTTTGCTCTTATAAACTCAATTTTGATTGCAAAAATAATATGGCAGAGTATGAAGCATTGGTTTTGGGTTTAGAAATCTTGAAGAATTTAGGGGCTAATAAAATCTCTATTTTTGGTGACTTTGAATTGATCATCAAACAAGTTAACAACACCTATCAAACCAAGAATGTTAGAATGAGAGCATACAAAAATTTGATTCTTGAATTACTAGAAAATTTTGAAGAGTATAATTTCACCATCAAGCCTAGAGAATAGAACAATGTTGTAGATTCTTTGGTTGTTTCAACAATTTTATTTACAATTCCAACTCATTCCAGCCATAAATATGAAGTTGAAATTAGGCATAGACCTGCTATACCTGATAACATAATAAATTGGCAAGTGTTTGATAATGATCAACAAGTCAAAAAATTTCTAAAATTGAAAGAATAATTTGAATCTATTCAAGTTAACCAGCAAAACATTTTTGCTGAAACAAAAGACAATACCGAAGTTGTTCAACTAAAACAATTGTATTCCAAAGGGACTGATTCCTCTTGAGAATTTATTTGACCAGAATGATGTGACCAAAAACTCAAAGATAAAATCTGATGAGGAGGAGGTTGAGACTTATAATCTTGGTATTGTAGAAAATCCAAAGAATGTCAAGTTATCTAAATTTCTTTCTCTTGAGGAAAAAAAATATATCTAGATTTGATGAAGAAGTACATAGATATTTTTGTATGGAGCAATGCTGATTTAAAAAGCTATGATTCAAATTTTATTGAAGATACAATACCAATAAAAGAGAATGAAAAACCTTTCAAGAAAAAATTGAGAAGGATAAATCCATTGATTGAAAAGGAGATAAAAAAGTTGTTTGAAGCAAAGATCATAGTGCTCATGAGAAAGAAGAATGGGGAAATTAGGATATGCATTGATTTCAGGATCTTGAATAAATCTTCATTAAAAGATAATTATCCACTTCCCAAAATGGATCATATTTTGCAAAGCATTATAAGATCACAAAGGATGTCAATTATAGATGGTTTCTCATGCTATAATTAGATATTGGTACATCATGATGACTAAGAGAAGACATCTTTTATCACATCCCAGGGAACATTTATGTATGCAGAGATGCCTTTTGGACTTATGAATGTAGGAGCAACATTTCAGAGAGGTATGGACATTGCATTTGCAGATGAGATAAACAGGTTTGTATTGGTATATTTGGATAATATCACTTAATGTTTTCTAAAAAAGAAGAAGAACATCTCAAGAACTTGGAGAAAGTCTTTCAAAAATGCAAAAAATTCAGTATTTCTTTAAACCCATCTAAGAGTATTTTTGCTTTGACAAAGGGAAAGTTGTTGGGTCATGTTATATCATAGGAAGGAACTAAGATTGATCCAAGTAGGGCTTATGCTATCCATAAGATTGGTCTACCAAGAAATAGGAAATAAATCCAATCTTTTTTAGGCAAAGTGAATTTTGTGAGAAGATTTGTTCCTAACTTTGTAGAAATTGTGAAACACATAAAAAAGATGCTTAGGAAAGATTGTGATATTAAATGGATAGCAGAGGCTAAACATTAATTTGAAGAAATAAAAAAGGCTCTTACTCAGGCTCCAGTCCTCATAAATCCTATTTTTTCAAATCATTTTATGGTTTTTACTTTTGCTTCAGAACACATAATTGCTGGAGTATTGTTGCAAAAAGGACAACAAGGTTATGAACAACCTATTTCATTTCTAGAAGAACACTTGGAAATTCTGAATTGAAATATAACATCATGGAGAAACAATCTTATGCTTTGGTGACATCTCTTAAATATTTCAGGGTGTATGTCATTCATTCACACATTATTGCCTATGTACCTGTTGTTGTAATAAAGGACATATCAACCCAAGTTGACCGAGATGGTAAAAGGAGTAAATGGATTTCTACTCTACTAGAGTATGATCTGGAAATCAAGCCTACAAAATTGGTAAAAGGACAAGGATTGACAAAGTTGATGACTCAATCAAATTTTGACTGTCTAGATATTAATTTTGTAGCAGAAAATTAAGATACAATTGAAGATGAAGAACTGATCCTTGTCGAAGAAAATTTTACAATGTTAGATTGGTATAAAGATGTTATCTTTGTACTATAAAATCATAGAGCCCATCATGAACTAACAAAATCAAAATCTAGATTTGTCAAGTTGAAATCATTAAGATATTGTATTTTGAATAAATGTTTGTATTGGAAAGGTTCAAGTGGAATACTTCTTAATTGTCTATTGGAAGATGAAGCTGAAAAAGTGATTGAAGAATTTCATAAAGGCCATTGTGAAGTACATCATTACTGGAGAGAAACAATGAATAAGAGAGGATTGTATTGGCCTTCAATGTTCAGAGATGTATACAAAAAGATTGCTACTTGTCATGAATGTCAAATATTTGAAGGGAAAAGGAAGTTGCTCTCATTGCCTTTAAAACCTGTTTTTGTGGAAGCCCCTTTCTAGCAGTGTGGGTTAGATTTTATTGGTGAAATACATCCTACTTATTCAAGACAACATCGGTGTATCTTAACAACCACTGGTTACTTCACAAAGTGGATTGAAGCAATTCCCACAAGACAAGCTACTTATGAAGTCATTATTAAATTTATAGAAAATAACATCATGTCAAGATTTGGTTGCCCCATGAAGATAACCATTGAAATTGCTCAGGATTTCAAATCAAAAAAGCTGGTAAGTTTCTTTAACCAGTATAATATCACTCTTGGTCATTCTACAACTTATTATCCCCAAGGTAATGTCTTAACTAAATCTTCGAACAAAAGCCTAGTTAGAATCATCAAAAAGATTTTGCAGGAAAATAAAAGGTCATGGCATTTAAAGCTCAAATTTTCTCTATGGACTGACAGAATTTGTACTAAAATATCTATAGGAGTTCTCCTTATGAGCTAGTCTATGGAACCGAAGCTATTTTTCCTAGTTCGCTTGGAGTTCCAGTCATGAAACTGTTGTAGGGACTAGAGGAAGAACCAAATGCTATCCAAAGGAGTATCAACCAATTAATTTCTCTGTAGGAAAAAAGAGAAGAAGTTTATAGAAACCATAAACAATCTCATAAAAAATCAAAAAGACTTTTGACAAAAATATCAAAGCAGAAAATTTCAGTCCTCAAGATGTAGTTTTGAAGTGGGAGGCTAAGATTGAAGATAAAGGAAAACACGACAAGTTTGAGAATCTCTAGAAGGGGCCGTATAAGATTTCAACTTACCATGGGAATAATACATTTATATTGCAAGAGATGGATGGTCAACTATATGCGAGAGGACCTATTAATGGTAGGTTTCTCAAACATTATATCTCTTGATCTAGTTAAAAAAAATACCATTGTATATATTCTATTTTTCTATTTTTCTCATTTGCAGGTGTGGATGATATATTTGACAAGTTTGAGCCCGAAGTGAAGGCCATAAAAACTTGGAGATTACGTCTTCAATTTTCAATTTTCAATAAGGAAAATGGTCTACTAGTTCTTTTCTACACCACAGGGGTGCATCATCCCTATTGGAGCCATTGTTATTTATGATAACACCATTTTCCCTTTGTTTTCTGAAAACTCTAGCCACATTGACCCATTTTTTAACTCTAGCCATAAACCCTTTTGTTGGGTGTGGAGCCTGATTACCTTCTTTATTAAGAGGTATTGCCACATTGGAACCCATTTTGTAATGTGGCAGCAATGCTGCCTATTTATGTGCACCACCAGAGGGGTCCAGGGGGCAGCCCCCGAAGCTAAAATGTTGTAATTTCGTAGTCAATCTAGGCCATTCATTAAGCGAAAATATGACGGTAGAATTTGTGTTTAATTTAGGGTTTTTTCCCTAGAAGGCAACCCCTCACTATATATGAGAGAATTGTATTGCGGCTATGTATATGTGTATTTTGAGCGAGGAAGAGAGAGAAGATTGTGTGAGAGCGAAGAGGGAATTACAATGGATATGTTGTAGGTTGTATCTCTTCATTTTTATGGATGATATAAAAGGAAGGAATGCCTGTTTCTCCGTGGACGTAGCCCAAATTGGGTGAACTACGTATATCTGTGTCTCTCTTGTTCTATGCGTTTTATGAGTTTATATTTCTGCAATATTTTATGTGTTCCGTTGCTCTGTAATATAAAATTTTATAACACTTTTGTTTTTCCAACTCTAGCCATGTTTCCACCATTCCCCTTTTAATTTCTTTAAAACCTTTTTTTTTCTACGTAAAACTATATCTATTATATTAACAGGGAGATAGTAAATTTATATCATGACCGAAGTCAAGCACTCTGCTCCTGCAGGAGGCAGTTTTGTCCAAAACAAGCACATTTGAAAATTGTCTAATTTTGTTTCCCACGCAGGGGAACGATCTCTAAAACATAAGACAATTTAAAAACTCAAAAAATCACTGAGGGATACCAAAACATCCAAAGCTGAGTCGCCTTACAACCGTGCCTAGTGGAGAGGGGCATCCTACTAGAGAAAGGAGCGTGGGTGGCATTGCTATTCATCTATGGGCTCTTCAATGATTCGACACTAGCCCATATCAGGTAGTTCCTCTGTCTGAGTCACATTCCGAGCTTTAGGACCCAGATCTACCATCATCACCTCCTGTGCTCTGCCCCCTTGTTCGTTTGTATCTTGCTGAGGGGTATTTTCCGCAGCCAGCTGAAAGGATGAAGGGGGGTCCAGGATTGCCCTTGAATTTCCTGCCTGAATCCTTAAGTCATCATCTTGACCTTCCTCCTGAAAAACCACTGTAAAATAGGCTGTGATCCTGGGCCTGTTTAAAGTGCTGTCAAAAGTAAATATGGCGGAACCAGAGGTGGGAATAGGTCTGGGCCGAGAGTTAGAGGCGTGAGATCTTCCTCTTCTGCTATGAGAAGGAAGCCCACGCCTCGGAGGATGATTCAAGTCGCTGGAGGATGATTCTGTTGGGGCTCTTCTGGGCTGCCCCCTGTGGCTACCCATTCTTAGCCTCAGTCGAGGCATCCTGCAATTGATAGTGGCCCAGGTCCGGGATTGTAGCTGCAGAGCAATACCTTGATTGTGGCATTGCCTGCTAGTTGAGCCTCCTCTGCCGAGATTGGGCTTTCCCTTTTGGTATGCCAAATCCATGCGCGTGTGCGAGACCCAAGACCAAACAAAGAGATCAGTTTCCAAGAGATGTGAATGAGAATGCCAAATTGCAATACCTGAGCGATACTCGGGGAGGAGAGTGTCCAGCCTCGCAAGTAAGGCCAAGACCATCAGCACCGGGATCCAATTCCCCTCATTCTCCCTAAATTTCTTTACATGATCGAAGGTATGCTGGCGGAGCGATAGAGCCACCGAAATGTCCATATTCCTCGGCCTTTCTCTGATTTTAAAGTTCCCAGCCTTGTCCCGGGAGTCTCCTCCCATTACTGCACCCTTGATGGCTTGTGCTCTCCGTTGCATGCTGGTGCGTGCAAGACTTAACTGCCTCACTGCAGACCTGATGTTCCAGCTGATCCGATGTCCCTGCGTATCCTGTAAACCATTCATGCGATTTTGCTGTGCACCGAGTGTCATAACCACTCCACTGTTCTTGTACTGGTCGGGCAAGTGGCATCCTACCCTACCCAGCCCCTGTCCCATCAACTTATTGCTCATTGCAATCACCCGCATCCGGGGAATTTCTTTAAAACCTTAATAAAACATGTCATACGCCTTTTTAAAGGCTAGGATCCACAGTTTATATCGCAATCGGCCTTTTCCCTTATGAAAAACAATATATGTCATATCCCTCATCTTCTTGCGATTGCGATATCGCAAAACACAAAGTCTTTCTTTCACCAATATCGCACTTTCTCCTCACCGATTGTGATATCGCATAAACCTCTCCCTGTCGACTGTGATATCGCATGTATTTTTCCAATTGCGATATCACATACATTTATTCCACCGCTGATATCGCATATCACAGTTTTTCTCCGATTATTATATCCAAGTCATGTTACCACTCTACTCGCTGATTGAAATAAATACCCACCCGCCGATTGCGATAAATACTTTCCTACTAATTGCAATATTTCCTCCTCCCCCCTGATCACATAAAGTTCCGTTCCCTCGCTGGTTGTGATGTCACAATCGAGGATCGCACAGATATAACTCCCTTGTCGACCGAAATCCCTTACAATTTCTGATTGTGATGGATCCGAAAGGTTATGTGTTATAGTTTTGAGAAATTTTAGGTCTGTCATAATGGGAAATCACCATAAAATCAATGTCGAATCTTCTTTTTTCTTTCCAATGGAATATTGCGATTGCAATGACCACAGGCCCAGATCAATGACCTAGATCAAATCAGGCTCGGATCAACAGCCCAGATCGAATCAGCCCAGAACAACAAATTAGATCAATGAACATTAAAATACCCATTTCACTTCCACTCAGTGGGACAATGAGGATGTTTTTCAGCAGCATGGTCATCAAAGAGAACAACAAAGGTGTTTTTCTGCAGAAATCCAGTGACATGGTCATCAAAGAGACAACAAGAAAATAGGACAAAGACACATTGGGACATTAATGGCACTTTAAAACATGTTTCAAACAACAAACAACACGCCTATCAACAAGATAAACAATATTTCTCATTTAAACGCCTAGAAAACGTGTAGTAGAATTCGAAAGGCCGGATGCTCTGGATTTCCACAAATACAACGCCAATGCTACAAAATTTTATTTTCCTGAAAATTTATAATTGTTAGATAAGCTCTGTTCATACGACTTCCATTTGTATTCGAATTATTTTGTAGCAAAAATTCCTACGAAGTCTCAAAGTTTTATTAATAAGATAGGAACAGGTCTCTAGAACAATGGATTGAATTTGATCTAGGTGGCAAGATATGTAAATAGATCTTTCTCTACACTAAGTAGATTTTCGACTCTAAGAAGGGTTGAGGGGGAATGTGAGAAACTAGCCTTCTGTAATATTTTGTTCTTGTAATAGAAAATATGCAGCACGTTGTTTTTGTACCTTAGATTCTTATTATGGATTTTATGAGTTTTTATTCCATTGTTATTATTTTTACATAGTATCTTGATTACTTGGAAATCTGTCACACAGCTCCAATTTCCTTCATTTACTATGTATGACTGTGGGTGTTCATTTGCATCAATTTTAAAGCCATAGATGCCCCGACTTCCATTAAACACTGTTGTTGATCATTTTTAGTTTTAATTTGACTCCATGCCCATTGGTGGCAGTCATCACATTTTTCTTCACCTACAAAATCACAAAATAGATTAGAGTCAGTCATATGAATTTTGAGTTTATCACAAATCATTTTATAAATATTTTGAGAGAGCCCTCTCAGATTGAAAGGACTAACTTCCAGCCTAAATTTGGTTTGAAATAGTTACATTTGGTTGGAGGTTGATACAACCCAACATATCCCAGTGAAGTGATAACAAGAGGTAGTGCAAGTCAATATGCCATTGGTCCAATGCTCTCAAGGATCTTGAAAGGCCCACAATATCGTGTTTCCAACTTCACATATGAACCAATCCTCAAAGATATTTTCTTGGGCTTGATGAGTAAACACACATGCTCCCCAACCTAAAAGTCCTTGAATACCCGCCACTGTTCCATTGAACTCTTCTTTCTATCCTGTGCTACCTTTAGATTCTTCTTTATAACCTACATTTCATGTTCCATGTATACCAACATGTCCAGTCCAATAAGCACCCTGCTCACAGGATCACTCTAACTGATGGGAGTGTTACAACTTCGCCCATATAATGCCTTGAAAGGAATCATCCTCAATGACTCCTGATAACCATTGTTGTATACAAATTCAACCAATGTAATATACTCCTCTCATTTATTCCGCTGGTGCATCACATACATCCTCAACATATCCTCTAAGATCTTTTTTACCCTCTCTATCTATCCATCTGTTTGTGGATGATAAGTTGTACTGAAGGAAAACTCTATGCCCAAGCCTACAAATAGCGCCGTCCAAAACCTGGAAGTGAAATTTGCATCCCTATCTGACAAAATCTTCCTTGGAACACCATGCAGTCTCACAATCTCTTTGATTAACACATGTGCTACCTCACTGGATGAATATGTAGTCTTTACTGGAATGAATTGAGCTACCTTGCTCAATCTATCAGCCATGACGACAATAGAATTATGCTGCTTTGATGTCCTCGGAAGACATGTAATGAAATCAATGGAAATGACCTTCCATTTCCATTATGGAAATGTTATAGGCTGCAATCTTTATTACCAAACATACAATCGGTTACAAACTTCTTTACTCTCAATGCCTTACTCACCCATACCCAACAACAACCCCCTTCAAAATGAGCTCCTCTTTATTTTATAGACCAGAGGGCTTGATGACTCAAAAGTAAAACAAATGTCCTAAAAATATTGTCCAAATTCAGATGTGAATGGACAAATTCACATTATCTCATCCCTTTTCCTTTCGGAAAGCCATCTGACATATGGGGAACGAATCCAAGACGACTCAATCTTATCGATCTTACAAAGTAGATATTGGGATCGAATCAAGGAAAACTCAATCTTACAAAATAGATATTGGGATCGCATCAAGGATGACTTGATCTTACAAAGTAGATACTTTTACTCAAAAGCCTACGAGAAAAGAGAAATATATAGACGCATATTTCATTTTACAAAGAAATATACAATCAAATGTCCTTACACCACTGTCGGTAAGAAAAGACATGATACATTTAGAGTACGAAATGAGTAATCTGAGGATGAGTATAGTGTTGATGTCAGAATATTTCCAAAAGATAATTTGTGAAGTACTGCACTTGCACTTCTTTTTTGGATTCCCAAATCTCATTTTCATGATTTTCGGGTGGTTGTAAGAAGTTAATAGATATGAAAGGATTTTGTTCGGGATCTGATTGTAGGTGGAATTCATTGTATTCCATTTGAGTCCCATCTCTATTGGGTGTTAGCATTCATGTAGTGAATTCATGAGTGATGAACCAATGAGTATGTCCACACCTTCTTAGTGCATTGATAAAATCAGCACCTTCAATTCTGACAATGTATTCAACATGCTTGTACAAGATTCCTGTCAGGTGTGCATGTGGTTATGAGAACCCATCAATCTTTAGTCGACATAAGGTATATGGCTTTATCAAGAGAGAGATGAGTCCATAAATTTTCCACCACCTGATAAACCAAGCTGGAAAAGGATCTTCATGATTCATTTGGGAAGTTGGCCAATCTTCATACTTGAAATCAAATGTAGATGATAAAAGAAGTTAGAGGAAATATTTTCTAAATTCATGCATTGGAAAAAAGCAGTCTCCTGCCTTTCTAGATCAAAATTAGTCCTCTGCAGAGGATTATTGAACTGCCTGATAGTAATCTTGCAATTTCCAATTTTGTCATCTTCTTCATAAAAGAGTTCATATGAAATGTTGCCTATATGGAAAAGATAATCTAGCTCACTGATTGCAAGATCATTTTCAATTTCTTAGTCATGCTAGGTCCAAAGATTGGGAACTCCTTCTCTCCAACAAATTTTAGATATTGGATACCATGTTTCATCATGGTCTAAAATGCTTTCTCTCATATCATATCTTACCCATCCCTGTCTGCCTTCTATTTCAACACGTTCTTCAAATCTTCTGATAAAATTGCATGATAAAGAGTGAATAGAATTTTTCTCTAAAAATTCCCTTGACAACAAGTCAACAAAAGAATTTTTATGTCCAGGAATGAATTCAATTTCAAAATCATACTAACTGAGAGTCATTACCCATCTTACCATAGTAGCATCTTCAAATTCACACTTGTGAATAACAAACTTTAAAGCTTGGCAATCTGTCTTAACCAGGAACTTAGTGTAAATAACAAAGTCTTTAAACTTTTCTATTCCCAAACAAACTACTCCGAGTTCTTGCTTGAGGCTAACCCAATTTGTTTGAGATGTCAACCATAGTCCAGAATCATATTGACAAATTTCCAGTGAGTTTTTCTTTTCTGGATCTTCTTGACAAAGAATAGCTCCCCATCCAATATTACTGACATTTATCATAATTACTTTCTTCCATTGTTCTTGGATCAGACACAAACGTTGAATTCTGCGAATCCTATCCTTGATTTTCTTGACTGCATTTGTGCAATATTCATTCCAGGAAATGGGATCTTTCTGTAATCTCTTATTCAATAATTTCCTTTCTTATGCACAATGATGAAGAAATTTGGAGACATAATTTAAGCTCCCTAAGAATCTTTGCAACTGTGCTTTGTCCAAAATTTCATCAGGAAAATTATCTATGAAATATAGACTTCTTTGGATTACCTGATATGAACCATATTGGATATTATATCCAAGAAAATCTATCATAGTTTTGAACAATTTCATCTTAGTTTCAGAGAGGACTATCCATTTTTCTTTTATCCTCTGGAGAAATAGTTTCATATGATTAATATGAGATGGTATATCATCAGAATGTACAAGAATATCATCAATGCATTTTTTTATAAATTCATCCATACCTTTAAACGTCTCATCCATTATGTGCTCGAAAGTTGATGGAGCATTGATGAGTCCAAATGGCATTATGTTCCACTCAAAATGACCTTCAGGAATAGAAAAATTTGTTTTCCATTTATTAGATTCCTTGATGCCTACTTGCCAAAATCCTAATTTCAATTCAAATTTTGAGAAAATCTTTGATTTCGAGATTTGTGTTAGGATTGTGGAGGTCTTTGGAAGGGGATAAGCATCATAATCCAATAGATTATTTAGTGGTTTTTAGTTTACCACCAACCTTGGTTTTCCTCTCGCAATCTCTGCATGTTTGTTTACATAAAAAGCAAAGCAAGATATTTAACTTTTTCTTTTTCTGATCAAGCCTTTCTGTAAAAGACTCTTGATCTCTTCTTTACAGTGAGCCATCTATTCTTGGTTCATCAGAACAACTTTCGATCTTCTTAATTTACCACTGAAGTCATTTTTCAATGGTAACTCAACTTCATGCTTATGCACATGCCAAAAGACATTTGGGTCTTCAGAGCAGCATTCTAGAAATTTATTTTTCAAATTGGCTATCTCCCTGTCAAACTTTCCTTGTTCAATGTTTTCATCAATTTTTAAAATCTCCTTCTTCTTTTCCATTTTTGACAATAAGGTTTCTAGCCGTTCAATCCTTCTGATTCTATTGGGTGAGCTGGAATTTATAAAAGGAAAAAACATCTCTTTACCTTCTAGTTCAAGAAAATAACCATATCTCCTTATTTTCTGATCAAATTTCGCTCCATGCTTTTGGAAATTCTAGAATAAAGGTGTTCCTAAGTACATTGCGCAATCCATCCCTGTAAAAATTGGGCAAACCACATTTATTCCAATAGAATCAGTTAGGAAAATATAATCTGAAACCTCTGAAGTAGTAATGATATCTCCACTGGCTGTTGTAACCTTTGGACAAGTAGTTGGCCTTCTGAGACGAGTATCAACTACTGTATTATTTACAATATTTAATCTTGAACTAGTATCCATAAGGACTTTCCAGTATTCCACTTGGGAACCAATTTTGACTTTTAATTTGATGCAATACATTACATCTCCATTAATCTGATTGCAACGTAATCCTACCCTTTCATCATCATTCTCATCATCAATGTTGGGTTCTTGAATCTGTATACTTGGAAAGGGTTTCTGATGGAATGTCCAATTTTGCGTCTATGCAGAAGTTGAAGGTTGTTCTGCTTTCATTTCCTATGTTGGTAATCTTGGTGACTTTCAATACAAAGCCTTCTATTTTCTTTTATTGCCTTCCTTAGATCTTTTATTGCCTGGTGGATACTGGGCAAAGTCTAGGGAAGATCTTCTCCAAAATCTTCCTCCCTGAATTGTCTGGTCAAGGCTTCTACTGAGAAAAGAGAAGCTGGAGGAACATATCCTCTGTTAGGATTGCTTTGCTTGGTTGTCTTAGAATTTAAGTGATTGATTAACAACTCTTTATACATATCTTTTAATTGTGGGTCTGTTGCTTCCATCATTTGCGTGAAAGGATTTCTAGCTTGTTAATCAGATTCACCATTCTTCATCATATTCAAAGAATGACACTGGCAGACATCTAGGTGACTGCATTCACAATTATCTTTGAAACATTCTACACAATGTGGATCATTACAATATTATTCTTCTGAGTTAGAAGTATTAGAATCAGAATTAAATTTATTGATGTAATCTGATTCTTCTTCACTTGTTATTTCCTCACAACTATTAGGAAGATTTAAACAATTTACTTTACCAGATTTATTTCTGTAAAACACTTTCTTCTTACCTTTCTCTAGTTTCTTTTTTTCTTTCCCCAACCCTGGACAGTTTGGAGAAATGTGTCCTTTTTTGTTGCAGTGGTAGCATTGAACTTCCTTTTTTCTTGTAAATAGCTGTGTCTATTTGTAATCTTTCGGCTTCTTTTGGTGGATGATATTTTTTCCTGAAAATTTCTTTATTGTGTGCTTCTTTTTCCTGTAAGCACGCACATCTCTCCCCTCTGAATTTTTTGGAGCAAAAACATGCCATTGCTTGCACAGTCGCTGGTAACCATGCGGCTTCTTTGGATTCATGGCTGCTCTGGCTATCTTCATTTGGGAGCAAAGTTCAACAATTATGGCTTTCACTGCCTGCCTAATTACTCCAAATTTGTAGTCACCAATGCTTCCTGGCAATTTATTGACTATTGTTGTTGAAACCCATAATGGTAATGATGAAACAAATATTTCCTTCCATTTGGGTTCAAGAATGAGTTTTGGTGACAAAGTATGCAATCTATGCAGGAACTCATTAAATTATTCATCAAAATGCTTCATATTATGAAGTTTCATAGCAACAAGAGTAATAACAGTCAGATCATTATTTATTTGTGGGAAGCCAATAAAGTTAACAGTAATGCCATAAAGTAAACAACCAATCATATTGTTTACTGGAAGTGAAGTAAATGGATCCATGTAAGTACTTCCGTCAGCATTCTTTACCTGTGAATTTTCCCAATTAGTCAGCAATAGAGGGTCTTTGATCGTTTATGCTTTTAGCCAAGAATAGAAAGATCCTTCAAACCCGCCAATGATTCTTCTTATAGAATTTATGGGTCCAATATCATCAGTCAGATAGGTCCTGTAGCATACTAACATGGAGTGCATGACTAATAATACTTCTACATCTGTGCAGTTGTCAATATTCCAATAATATGTCGAGGAGGCTGACCAATCTTTGTGATACTCAGATTTCATCATATACCTTCTGTCTGGAGCAGGGGACCAAGTGGAATTCCATGTGGACCTGGAAGTAGTTGCATGAACTTATTCTTCATTTGGAATATTAAAATGAACTTTATCTTAAGGAGAAAAATTCTATACAAATTCCTCAAGACTTTCTAGTGAAGGCTCATCATTGTTTATTTCAAGTTTATTTAATCCTTTCTCTTTGTCTTCTTCTAAGTTTTCATACCATTTCTTTTCTTCTTTGTCTTCTTCATCTTCTAAAGCATTTTTGGTTATCCATTCTGTGAAAGAAGAGCTAGCTGATGGATCTGTTTTTGAAGAAACACAGGGATTTGGCTTTAATGGCCAAAGAAGCTCGATGTAGTAAAAGGTGCATAAGAATATGAAATCCCTGGTTTTGGAAACTCAATCTATGTTGGTTGTCTTATGAGACTAGAGACAGAGGATGAAATAATATAAGGAATTTGAGAGTGAGGTTCACTAAAAAGAGTGGTAGATTTGAATGAATCTGTAGGATGTCTCTTTTTGAGTGAATAAACATAAATAGAGACATTCGAGACTTGCCTCTTGAGTATGTCAAGGCTAGAATTAACCTTAATAATTTCTCTTCACTTGATAATTGTCACATCCTGAATTTTCTTTTCTGTGGATAACTTGAGGTTATCCAGGCTTTTAGCTATATGTTTATCATTTTCTGCAAGAGTCTTGACATTCTCATTTAAACATACAGTAGCACAGTCCTGTTTCTGAAGCATTCTAATCATCATTTCTTTTAGAATATTATTCATGTCCTCAATAGACTTATGCTATGTTCTTAGAAATTTTTCCAAGCTGGAAAGACGAAGGTTCGTCCAGTTTGTAGCTAAGATAGATTCTTTGGTTGAATCTTCTGTTTGAACTGGAGACAATGTATAAAATTTTCCATCCTGTTGTCTGATAACAAAGTTTTTCCATGGTGGAAAATCATTTTCTTTTTGATAGATCTGTCCATCAAAAAGTTCCCATTTGTGTTTTGGAGGGGAACCAGATCTAATCATGTTTATTTGCAGACTGCTGCAAATTTCTTTCACCAATTTTTCTCCTTTTATCCTTATGACTAGCTGATTTTTGGGCAGGTTTGATTTAGATAGCATTTTCTGTATTTTTGGAGAAAAGTCAGGACTTACTAAAGGAGATGGAATTATGATAGCATTAGATCCCATCTTTCCTTTAATGAAATTATCAACATCAAGAACATTTTTTGTTTTTCCTAAATTTTGAACTGTTTTCTTAAGGATTCTTCTATCTGATTCGAGGAAGGGTAATACCATTCATAAAAAGAAATCCACTGGTTATTAAATTTCATCCAATTTCTCCATTCCTCATTCTTTTGTTTATTGAAACTTTTCTTTTCGGTTTTGGGAATAAGCTTCGGTTCTTCAACATATCTGTTTTCTGACTTGTGTGTGAAAATGTCCCAAATGAACATTTTCTTCTTCCACATATCATCTAGATCATACGAACTAATTCTTTTAAAGGTCTTCAAGAATGCAATGATCTCATTATCTGAAGGAATTTCCACACTATTTGGAATTTTATTCATAGGATTTTTCTTGTATGATGGGATTTCAGATCCATCATTAAATCCTAGGCCTTTATGAGTGTTCTGTTGTACTAACTATATGATTATCTCTTCATGAATATTGAAGAGATGAGTTTTGGTACAGTCCTCTTCAGATTTGCTTTTATCTTGTATAAAAGTAATCATGTTTATCCTATTTCTATCTTCTTGATTATCTCCATGCGGAGTAGGTGGCTGTGAAGAAAACTGATAGTATGTTTTGGAATAGTGAGGATGGTCACAAACAGTAGCTAAAGGGTTGCTAGATGAGGCACCATGATTCATAACCAGATTTTTTATTGATTTTAAAAATGAGGGGTCTATTGAGTAAATGGGAGGCGGAGTATGTACAAAGTTGGAAATGGATATAGATGGTCCACCACGCTCAGCTCGTGACTCTGGGAAGATGGTATGAACATTTCCATCTTTAGAAGTAAAAATTGTGGAGGAATTTACAGGTGATGGTCTGGTAGGTTTTCTAATAGATTCCCATTTTGTAAACCATTCTGCAGGGGGTTTTAAGGTGGCTCTGGGAATCATCTACGGTGCTATGAGATTCATTCCATAATCATGAGTGATTAATGTCATGAATTCTAACTATGAGGAAATAGATTTAACTACTGGTACCATTCTTTATTACCAAACATACAATCAGTTACAAACTTCTTTACTCTGAATACCTTACTCTGGCTTCTTTTTTTCTTTCCCCAACTCTGGACAGTTGGGAGAAATGTGTCCTTTTTTGTTGCAATGGTAACATTGAACCCCCTTTTTCTTGTAAATAGTTGTGTCTATTTGTAATCTTTTGGATTCTTTTGGTGGATGATCTTTTTGCCTGAAAAATTCTTTGTTGCGTGCTTCTTTTTCCTGTAAGCACGCACATCTCTCCCCTCTGATTTTTTTGGATAAAAAAGGTGCCATTGCTTGCACAATTGTTGGTAACCATGCAACTTCTTTGGATCCGTGGCTGCTCTAGCTATCTTCATTTGGGAGAAAGGTTCAACAATTATGGCTTTCACTGCCTGCCTAATTACTCCAAATTTGTAGTCACCAATGCTTCCTGGCAATTTGCTGACTATTGTTGTTGACACCCATAATGGTAATGATGAAACAAATATTTCCTTCCATTTGGGATCAAGAATGAGTTATGGTGACAAAGTATGCAATCTATGCAGGAACGCATTAAAGTATTCATCAAAATGATTCATATTATGAAGTTTCATAGCAACAACAGTAATAGTAGTCAGATCATTATTTATCTTTGGGAAGCCAATAAAGTTAAAAGTAATGCCATAAAGTAAACAACCAATCATATTGTTTACTAGAAGTGAAGTGAACGGATCCATGCAAGTACTTTCGTCGACATTCTTTACCTGTGAATTTTCCCAATTAGTCAGCAATAGAGGATCTTTGATTGTTTCTGCTTTTAGCCAAGAATCTAAAGATCCTTCAAACCCGCCAATGATTCTTCTTGTAGAATTTATGGGTCCAATATCATCAGCCAGATAGGTCCTGTAGCATACTAACATGGAGTGCATGAATGATAATACTTATGCTTTTGTGCAGTTGTCAATATTCCAAGAATATGTCGAGGAGGTTGACCAATCTTTGTGATACTCAGATTTCATCATATCCCTTCTGTCTGGAGTAGGGGACCGAGTGGAATTCCATGTGGAACTGGAAGTAGTTGCATGAACTGATTCTTCATTTGGAATATTAAAATGAACTTTATCTTAAGGAGAAAAATTATGTACAAATTCCTCAAGACTTTCTAGTAAAGGCTCATCATTGTTTATTTCAAGTTTGTTTAATCCTGTCTCTTTGTCTTATTCTAAGTTTTCATACCATTTATTTTCTTCTTTTTCTTCTTCATCTTCTGAAGCATTTTCCGTTATCCATTCTATGAAAGAAGAGCTAGCTGATGGATCTATTTTTGAAGAAACATAGGGATTTGGCTTTAGATGACCAAAGAAGCTCGGTGCAGCAAAAGGTGCATAAGAATATGAAATCCTTGGTTTTGGAAACTCAATCTCTGCTGGCTGTCTTATGAGACTAGAGACAGAGGATGAAATAGTATAAGGTATTTGAGAGTGAGATTCACTAAAAAGAGTGGTAGATTTGAATGAATCTGTAGGATGTTTCTTTTTGAGTGAATCAACAGAAATAGAGACATTCGAGACTTGCCTCTTGAGTATGTCAAGGCTAGAATTAACCTTAATAATTTCTCTTCCCTAGATAATTGTCACATCTTGAATTTTCTTTTATGTGGATAACTTGAGGTTATTCAGGCTTTCAGCTATATGTTTATCATTTTCTGCAAGAGTCTTGACATTCTCATTTAAACATACAGTAGCACAGTCCTGTTTTTGAAGCATTCTGATCATCATTTCTTTTAGAATATTATTCATGTCCTCAATAGATTTATGTTGTGTTCTTAGAAATTTTTCCAAAGTGGAAAGAGCAAGGTTTGTCCAGTTTGTAGCTAAGACAGATTCTTTGGTTGAATCTTCTGTTTGAACTAGAGACAATGTATAAACTTTTCCATCCTGTTGTCTGATAACAAATTTTTTCCATGGTGGAAAATCATTTTCTGTTTGATTGATATGTCCATCAAAAAGTTCCCATTTGTGTTTTAGAGGGGAACCAGATCTAATCATGTTTATTTGCAGATTGCTGCAAATTTCTTTCACCAATTTTTCTCCTTTTATCCTTATGACCTACTAATTTTTGGGCAGGTTTGGTTTAGACAACATTTTCTGTATTTTTGGAGAAAAGTCAGGACTTACTAAAGGAGATGGAATTATGACAGCATTAGATTCCATCTTTCCTTTAATGAAATTATCAACATCGAGAATCCTTTTTTGTTTTGCCTGATTTTTGAACTGTTTTCTTAAGGATTCTTCTATCTGATTCGAGGAAGGGTAATACGATTCATAAAAAGAAATCCATTGGTTATTAGATTTCATCCAATTTCTCCATTCCTCATTCTTTTGTTTATTGAAACTTTTCTTTTCGGTTTTGGGAATAAGCTTCAGTTCTTCAACATATCTGTTTTTTGAATTGTGTGTGAAAATGTCCCAATATAACATTTTCTTCTTCCACATATCATCTAGATCGTACGTACTAATTCCTTTAAAGATCTTCAATAATGCAATGATCTCATTATCTGAAGGAATTTCCACACTATTTGGAATTTTATTCATAGGATTTTTCCTGTATGATGGGATTTCAGATCCATCATTAAATCCTAGGCCTTTATGAGTATTCTGCTATACTGACTTTATGCTTATCTCTTCATGAATATCGCAGAGACGAGTTTTGGTATAGTCCTCTTCAGATTTGCTTTTATCTTGTATATAAATAATCATGTTTATCCTATTTATGTCTTCATGATGCGGGGTAGGTGGCTGTGAAGAAAACTGACAGTATGTTTTGGAACAGTGAGGATGGTCACAAACAGCAGCTAAAGGGTTGCTAGATGAGGCAACATGATTCATAACCAGAGTTTTTATTGATTCTAAAATGAGGGGTCTACTGAGTAAATGGGAGGCGGAGTATGTACAGAGTTGGAAATGGATATAGATGGTCCACCATGCTCAGCTTGTGACTCTGGGAAGATGGTATCAACATTTCCATCTTTAGAAGTAAAAATTGTGGAGGAATTTATAGGTGATGGTCTGTTAGGTTTTCTAATAGATTCCCATTTGAAACTCATTCTGCAGGGGGTTTTAACGCGGCTCTAGGAATCATCTGCGGTGCTATGAGATTCATTCCATAATCATGAGTGATTAATATCGTGAATTCTGACTGTGAGGAAACAAATTTAACTACTGAAGGAGTAGTTTTTTTGTAAACTTTTACCACAGACGACCACTAGATGGCAATATTTTTCCTATCATCATCAAAGTCATCATATCCATGTGTCTGCAATCTGAGCATAAGAGAATTGATTACATTGGGATCTGACAGGGATATGGAAAAGTCAGGGACACATGACCATGTTGCAGGGCCATAGGCAAGAGTACCTTGGCAACCACCAATGAGAGCTTTTGGAAAAGCTCTCCATCATCGATAAAATATACAGGAAAAGAAGGCCACATCTTGTCCTTTCCTGTGTAGAGGTTGAATTCCCACTTGGACATGTACAAAGTGGGAGAAATTATAACTTGCTTTCTGGGCAATGTCAAATTCAACTTGGTTGATAATGTTTAAAGAATGAAGGATATTATTGTTACAGGTAGTTTTCAGGACTTCCTCTTTCACCTTATATCTCCAAAACTGGATAGTTTCCAGCAATCCTAAATTCTTATAAACATTTTTCAGATCTATCTTTGGAAGAGACCAAGATCCAGAAGGAACAAGTTCAGAAAATAAATTAACAGACTTTTCTTGTATAACAGATGCATGTGTAACATAATTTTGTCTTTCAATATCTGCATCGTCATGTTCCTTTAAAATTTCTTCAAATGATTTATCACCAAATTCATGATGAGAAATAGTAGAAGGATGAGAATCCATAATATGAAACTTATATAGAGTGATAGATATATGCAGCAGATTAAAAATAACTTGTGCGAAATAGAGTACTGTGAATCTTGAAAGTAAATATCGATTATCGTTGGAAATATGATCGCAAACAGAGCTGGTTTTGCAGCTTCCTCTTAGAAAAAAAGTTCAAGTTCTACATCCAAGTCTTTCAATGTCTTCAAGCGCCATCTAGGCGGCATAACGGACTACAGACCTATTCAGGATATCAACGAACTCAAAGAGATATGCTCAAACAAAATGCAACTTGGCTCTGATACCATTCTTTATTACCAAACATACAATCGGTTACAAACTTCTTTACTCTCAATACCTTACTCACCCATACCCAACAACAACCCCCTTCCAAAAATGAGCTTCTCTTTCTTTTATAGACTAGAGGGCTTGATAACTCAAAGGTAAAAGAACTATCCTAAAAATATTGTCCAGATTCGGATGTGAATGGAGAAATTCATATTATCTCGTCCCTTTCCTTTCAGAAAGCCATCTAGCATATGGGGACCGAATCTAGGATGACTCAATCTTATCAATCTTACAAAGTAAATATTGGGATCGAAACAAGGACAACTCAATCTTACAAAATAGATATTGGGATCAAATCAAGGACGACTCGATCTTACAAAGCAGATACTTTTACTCAAAAGCCTACGAGAAAAGAGAAATATACAAATTCATATTTCATTTTACATAGAAATATACAAACAAACGTCCTTACATCACTCTCGGTAAGAAAAGACATGATACGATTAGAGTACGAAATGAGGAATCTAAGGATGAGTATAGTGCTGATGCTGGAATCTTTCCAAAAGATAATTTGTGAAGTACTTCACTTGCACTTCTTTTTTGGATTCCCAAATCTCATTTTCGTGATTTCCGGGTGGTTGTAAAAAGTTAATAGATATGAAAGGATTTTGTTCTAGATCTGATTGTAGGTGGAATTCATTGTATTCCATTTGAGTCCCATCTCTATTGGGTGTCAGCTTTCGTGCAGTGAATTCATGAGTGACGAACCAATGAGTATGTCCACACCTTCTTAGTGCATTGATAAAATTAGCATATTCAATTCTGACAATGTCTTCGACATGCTTGTACAAGATTCCTGTCAGGTGTGCATGTGGTTCTGAGAACCCATCAATCTCTAGTCGACATAAGGTATATGGCTTTATCAGGAGAACAATGATTCCATAGATTTTCCGCCACTTGATAAACCAGGATAGAAAAGGATTTTCATGATTCATTGAGGAAGTTGGCCAATCTTCATACCTAAAATCAAATTGTAGATGATAAAAGAAGTTAGAGGAAATATTTTCTAAATTCATGCATTGGGAAGAAGCAGTCTCCTGCCTTTCTAGATCAAAATCAGTCCTCTGTAGAGGATTATTGAACTGCCTGATAGTAATCTTGCAATTCCCAATTCTGTCATCTTCTTCATGAAAGAGTTCATAGGAAATGTTGCCTATATGAACCAGATAATCTAGCTCACTGATTTCCAGATCATTTTCAATTTCTTGGTCATGCCAGGTCCAAAGATTGGGAACTCCTTCTCTCCAGCGAATTTCAGATACTGGATACCATGTTTCATCATGGTCTAAAATTCTTTCTCTCATATCATATCTTACCCATCCCTTTCTGCCTTCTATTTCAACATGTTCTTCAGATCTTCTGATAAAATTGCATGATAAAGAGTGAATAGAATTTTTCTCTAAAAATTCCCTTGACAACATGTCATCAAAAGAATTTTTATGTCAAGGAATGAATTCAATTTCAAAATCATAGTAACTGAGAGTCATTACCCATCTTACCCTAGCAGCATCTTCAAATTCACACTTGTGAATAACAAACTTTAAAGCTTGGCAATCTGTCTTAACCAGGAACTTAGTGTAAATAACAAAGTCTTTAAACTTTTCTATTCCCAAACAAACTGCTCTGAGTTCTTTCTTGAGGCTAGCCCAATTTGTTTGAGATGTCGACCATAGTCCAGAAGCATATTGACAAATTTCCAGTGAGTTTTTCTTTTCTGGATCTTCTTGACAAAGAACAGATCCCCATCCAATATTATTGGCATCTGTCATAATTACTTTCTTCCATTGTTCTTGGATCAGACACAGAGGCTGAATTTTGCGAATCCTATCCTTGATTTTCTTGACTACATTTGTGCAATATACATCCCATGGAATGGGATCTTTTTATAATCTCTTATTCAATAATTTCCTTTCTTGTGCGCAATGATGAAGAAATTTGGAGACATAATTTAAGCTCCCTAAGAATCTTTGCAACTGTGTTTTGTCCAAAATTTTGTCAGGAAAATTCTCTATGAAATCTAGACTTCTTTGGATTACCTGATATGAACCACATTGGATATTATATCCAAGAAAATCTATCATAGTTTTGAACAATTTCATCTTAGTTTCAGAGAGGACTATCCCTTTTTCTTTTATCCTTTGGAGAAATAGTTTAATATGCATAATATGAGATGGTATATCATCAGAATGTACAAGAATATCATCAATGTATTTTTTTTATAAATTCCTCCATACCTTCAAACATCTCATCCATTATACACTGGAAGGTTGATGGAGCATTGATGAGTCCAAATGGCATTATGTTCCACTCAAAATGTTCCACTCAAAATGACCTTGAGTAACATAAAAAGTTGTTTTCCATTTATCAGATTCCTTAATGCCTACCTGCCAAAATCCTGATTTCAAATTAAATTTTGAGAAAATCTTTGATTTTGAGATTTGTGTTAGGATTGTGGAGGTCTTTGGAAGGGGATAAGCATCATAATCCAATAGATTGTTCAGTGGTTTGTAGTTTACCACCAACCTTGGTTTTCCTCTAGCAATCTCTACATGTTTGTTTACATAAAAAGAAAAGCAGGCTATTGGGCTTTTGCTTTTTCTGATCAAGCCTTTCTGTAAAAGACTCTTAATCTCTTCTTTACAGTGAACCATCTATTCTTGGTTCATCGGAACAGCTTTCAAGCTTCTTAATTTACCACTGAAGTCATTTTTCAATGGTAACTCAACTTCATGCTTATGCACATGCCAAAAGGCATTTGGGTCTTCAGAGCAGCATTCCAGAAATTTATTTTTCAAATTGGCTATCTCCTTGTCAAAATTTCCTTGTTCAATGTTTTCATCAATTTTTAAAATCTCCTTCTTTTCCATTTTTGAAAATAAGGTTTCTAACCATTCAATCCTTCTGATTCTATTGGGTGAATTGGAATTTATGAAAGGAGAAAACAACTCTTTACCTTCTAGTTCAAGAAAATAACCATATCTCCTTGTTTACTGATCAAATTTCACTCCATTCTTTTGGAAATTCTGGAAGAAAGGTGTTCCTAAGTACATTACGCAATCCATCCCTATAACAATTGGGAAAACCACATTTATTCCAATAGAATCAGTTAGGAAAATATCATCTGGAACCTTTGAAGTAGTAATGATATCTCCACTAGCTGTTGTAACCTTTGGACAAGTGGTTGGCCTTCTGAGATGAGTATCAACTACTGTATTATTTACAATATTTAATCTTGAACCAGTATCCATAAGGACTTTCCATTATTCCACTTTGGAACCAATTCTGACTTTTAATTTGATGCAATACATTACATCTCCATTAATCTGATTGCAACCTAATCCTACCCTTTCATCATCATTCTCATCATCAATGTTGGGTTCTTGAATCTGTATACCTGGAAAGGGTTTCTTATGGAATGTTCAATTCTGTATATGTGCAGAAGTTGAAGGTTGTTCTGCTTTCATTTTCCTGAGTTGGCAATCTTGGTGACTTTCAATACAAAGCCTTCTATTTTCTTTTACTGTCTTCCTTAGATATTTTATTGCCTGGTGGATAATGGGCAAATTCTGGGGAAGATCTTCTCCAAATTCTTCCTGCCTGAATTGCCTGGTCAAGGCTTCTACTGAGAAAAGAGAAGCTGGAGAAACATATCCTCAATTAGGATTGCTTTGCTTGGTTGTCTTAGAATTTAAGTGATTGATTAACAACTTTATACATATCTTTTAATTGTGGGTCTGTTGCTGCCATCATTTGTGTGAAAATATTTCTATCCTATTCATCAGATTCGCCATTCTTCATCATATTCAAGGAATGACACTGGCAGACCTCTAGGTCACTGCATTCACAATTATCTTTGAAACATTCTGCACAATGTGGATCATTGCCATATTCTTCTTCTGAGTCAAAAGTATTAGAATCAGAATAGTAAACCACCTGGATGCTCACATTCCACCTTGACCTGCTAACAATATAAACATCTAGCCACAAACTCTGCCACTTCCTTCTTTAGATTCAGCCAATAGTAGGACTTCTTTACTACAGTCAACATCTTTTGATATCTTGGATGACTCGAGTATGGCTTGGAGTGAAATTCGCTCAAGATAAGCTTCTTGTGCTCACTACAATTCGACACACAGATCATGTCTCTAAACCTCACCAAACCATCTTCTGCATCCTGATCACCTGCACCTGTACCTGTGCTCTATTGTAACCTGTGCATAATCTCCATGTATTTGTCATCGTGTCATCCTGCCTGCAAGATCCTATCCCATAACTCTGTCCCATAAGATCTCATAACTACTATATGATTTACCTATACCTTCCTGCTAAGAGCATCCACAACCCAGTTTTCCTTCCCTTCGATGTATCTGATCTGAAAGTCGAACTCACTAAGGGTAACTAACCATCTAGCTTTCCTGGCATTCAGATTCAGCTGAACAAAAAAATATCTCAACCCACTGTGATCACTCATCAATGTACACCTCCTACCAAGAATATAGTACCTCCACACCTTCAATGCATGTATAATTGCTACTGGCTCAATATCGTGCATTGGGTAGTTTTTCTCATGCTCGTTCAATTTTTGTGACTCATAGCACACTACCTACCCTTATTGCATGAGAAATCCATCAAGTCCTCTCTTGCAAGCATCTGTACACACTACAAACTCATCCAAATCCACAATCTTTAGCATTGGTGCATGTGTCAGCAACTACTTAAGTTGCTCAAAACTAGCCTCACATTCTTCTGCCCATTCGAACTTATACCTTTACGTTGCAATGATGTGATAGGATATGCAATGCATGAGAAGTTCATGATGAACCTTCTATAGTAACCTACCCATTCCATAAATGATCTCACCTCATCCACATTCTTAGGAGCTACCACTCCATAATAACTCTTTATCTTTTGTAGATCCACTATTATGCCATCCTTAGAGACAACATGCCCCAAATAATGTACCTTCGTCTGAAAGAAGCTGCACTTACTAAGTTTAGCATACAACTGATTCTCTCTTAGCAATTTCAGCACTACTGCTAAATGCTCGGCATGTTCTTCCTCATTCTTAGAATATACCAGTATGTCATCAATGAATACAATAACAAACTTGTCCAGATAAGGATGGAACACACTATTCATCAAACACATAAATGTAGCTGAAGCATTATTTAAACCGGATGGAACAACAAAAAACTCATAATTCCCATACTTTTTCCTAAACGCAATCTTGAAGATATCCTCTTCCTCCTCTTCCTTGATGCATACCTAATGGTATCCCGATCTCAAGTCAACCTTAGAGAACATTGTTTCTCCCTTCAACTAATCAAACAAATCATCAATCCTTGGCAAAGGGTACCTTCTCTTGATCGTTACCTTGTTCAACTGCCTATAGTTAATGCACAATATAAGAGTTCCATCTTTCTTCTTCTCGAACAACACTGGTGCACCCGAAGGCGATACACTCGGCCTAATGTACCCCTTGTCCAACATTTTCTTCAGCTACAAATTCAACTCAACCAACTCAAGTGTGCTCATCCTGTAAGGTGATTTTGATGTTGGGCTACCCATGGCACTAACTCGATAGAAAAGTCTACCTCCATGTGAGGTGGAAACCCTATAATGTCCTCAGGGAATACATCTTGAAATTGCTACAAAAATAGGTATCTTCTTAACATGTCTACATCCTCAACCTCCTTACCCTTGTCACTAGAAATGTGTACTACAAATATCACACAAACTTTTCTACAACTATGCTTAGCATGTATAGTGGTAATCATCCTCACTGATGTAGGATTCTTATTGCCTTGAAAATTCCTCTTTCCCCACTATCATCCACACACTGAATGGCCTTGTTGAAGCAATCCACTTTGGTCCTGTGAAGGTATAGCCAATCCATACCCAAAAGTATAGTATATGATCCCAATGGAAGTAAATTACAATGTGATGCTGTAAGCATTTACTGTTGTAAGCATACCATTTAACTCAAATTCACAAGCTCTTACCCAATGGTGAACTTTCTTCTTTGTACCTATAGCCAACTGTACCAACCAAGATTCTGCATGCAATTCACACTTTCAACATCACCAACTGTATGCACCTCTTGAACACTATAGATCTGGGGTCTACCACCACTCTGATACTATAGATAATCCATCTTACATTGATCCTTACCATATATCCAACACTGCAATGGTTCCCTACCACTGCCTCTAGCTTGCTGCTCTCCACGTCCTTTCTCAGTTGTATTAAATCGCTTGTAAGGAACTACATTTTCTTTCTCACTTGCATATTGAGGTCTTCCTCTCTTTGGTGGCCATTTTCTTTTAACTTTCTCATTTCTTTTCAAGTCACTCTTAGGCACAACTTTGTGATTTGACTGTTCATAACAATGCTTCAACTTTCAGATGGCCTCCTCCAATGATCTAGGCTCATCAAACTCAATTTGGTCTATGTATGCAACTGGCAGTCCACTGAAGAATCTTTGAACCTTAGCCTTCTCCTCCCTAAGGTAAGGCACATATCTCAACAACTCCAAAAATCTGCTAGTAGACTCATCCTATGTCATGGAACCCATCCACAACTCATAAAACTCCTTAGCTTCGTCATCACAGTACCTCTCCAAAAAGTACTTCTTCTTGAAGATCCTTTCAGATGCATTCCAAGTCAAATCTTCCTCATGTATACCTTTGACATTATTCATGTCTTCCCACCAAATATTCGCTTTACCTTTGAGAATGAAAGTGGCTATCATTGCTTTCATGTTTTCTGAATAATCAAGCAATCAGAAGAATTTCTTCATACCAAGCAACCATGCTTATGCATGCATTTTTTACTTTTAATTCCTTTTCCTTAGCCTTTTCCAATTTTCCTTAGCCAAAACACACATCCAATGATGCCCACTAGAATATCTTTTCCCAACATTCAAATTGGAATAAGTGTCCCTTAACCGTGGTCTTATTTTGCCTTTATTAACTTTTCTTACATGAAATTTTCACTAGGGTTGTTACATTAGAGAAATCAAAATCGTGGCTATGAACATAATAGTGGATGGAGTTAAGGGTAACCTAATTCCATACATATCCAACACAAATTCCAGTCAAGAAATGTATGAGGCTCTCTCCAAGTTATTCACAATCAAGAACATTGGTCAAATAAAAAGCCTCAATATTGAACTAAGAACTGTTAAGATGAAAATTGATGATACTGTTTCATCATATTTTATAAGGATATCCAAAATTAGAGATGAAATCCAAGCAATATATGAAGTTGTCCCATAAGAGGAGCTTGTAATTACTACCCTTCTAGGACTACCAAAATCTTGGAGTGTCTTTGCATCAAGACTTAACAGCTGGAAGGTTACTCCAACATTTGAATAAACATGGAATGCATGTAGTCAAGAAGAAGCCAAGATATCGTTAGTAAACAAAAAGACGGAGGATGAAGAAGAAAACACCTCAAATGCCTATTTTGCTCATCACAAGAAGAAGGGAACCTTCAAGAAGTTCAAAGGACCAAAGAAGAAAGTGGACCTATCCAAGATTGAATGTTACAATTGTCACAAGATGGGTCACTACAAAAGCCATTGTCCAGAGAATCCAAGAAATAAGAAGAGAAATAGGGAACATGCAAACGTCGCTAATGAAGATCCACCTAAGAAGAACAAGACCGAAGAATCATAAGCCAAGGACTTATACTACCAAGTCCTCTCTCTCTCTCTCACATAAACCTCTTAGTCTTTTATTTTTGTTTTGAATTGTTTTCCTTTATGTTTTAATTTCTAGAGTTTATAGGTATAACATGTATTTTTAGAACATTTTTCATTTTTATAAGGTTGTAGGTATCGCTCAAAAGGATTGGGTTAAGAGGGAGCCTCCACTATTTTACCAAAATATAAATATTCTATTCTTGGTTACATATTTTCATATTTGATTTCCTCCTTACATCAATTATTGTTTGTATTGTATACTAATAACCTGTCTCTTTATATTTTCCTTGGATAGGAAATCTTATTGATTGCTCAAGGGTTATGGAGGAGACTTCAAAGGATGGACTTGAAGCATGAAAAGAGTTCTATTGAAGATCGCCAAGATTTGATTTCCTATAAGGTTTGTTAAAGAAAAATTCAAAGGTATGCCTTAGACTATAAACATTGTTACAAGGTTCTCTTCGTAAAATGTATGTTCATTCTATTTTAAAATTTTGCTTTACATTACTGAAATCATTATGTATAGGGTTTTGGATCATAAATATTCTTGTTAGGGTGATTAATCATTAGATTGAATCTACCCTCATTATATTATCATTCTTGTGGAACCCTAAAAAGGTTCTTTGTAAAACCCTAACCTAAGGGTATGTTGATGCTAATATTGAAACCCTAGTCCACTTAGGGTTGATGATGAAATCTAGAATTCCTATGAATGAATTCCTAGGTATTTGTTTGTCTGTCTAATTGAAACCCTTGCCTGATCAAAATTGTTATATGTCTAACACTAATGTATTGACGTTTGTGTAGATATCTGTGTGTATTTGCTAGTATGCTAACCAAATTATTCATGCTCACAGATTGTGAATTTTGGGTTTGTAACAAAGCCCTAGTAATTGATATTATAAGATATGATAGTATTATTTTCTAATATAATTTGTTTTTTATGATATAATCTAGGGTTTGCAAACAAACCCTAGTAGTGCTTAACATCGTTGAAGCCTTAGATGCATGGGTTTTGTAGTAAATCATAGTAGAGTCTGTCATATCTCTGAAAGTAATATTGAGGTCCTAAATAGAATGAGATTGATTTCTTGATTGATTTGCTTTATACTGTAGTCAAAGGGTTTATGACTACAATAAGTATGTGTTTCTTGTTGATCATGAACCTAAATAGGTGTTTGATGTCTAAAGTCTAATTTCTTCCATTATATTGACATGATTATGATATAGTTAACTTCACGATTTGTATTTGATTGTACTTGATGTTTAAGTTGTGCAGGTACATAATCTTTAAGATGTTGGAGATGCTTGTAAGTAAAATTGAGTTAATAATATTGATAAGCATAACAAAGGAAGTTATGATGATAACCGTGATATTGTAAGAAGGAATGAACCCATGATAGGTTATACAATGTTATATAAGAAGTGGTTGATATTCCCACGTTAAGAGGGAACATGGTTAGAAGAAAAGAGTACATCTCCCCAATTAAGAGGGATGGCATATTATGATGGTCATGGTGGATATCTTGAAGACAAAATCATCAATAAATAAATGTACTATAATGTATTGAGGATGTCTTGATGTTGTTGAAGAAATGAAAAAAAAAAGCTTCTGATTGGTTGCATATGAATAACTTGATATAAGTGGCATCCAAATGACTAAGGACCTCGAAGGTTTGTGTTTACTTATATATGCATATTTGAAAGTTTATTGTTGATTGGTATTTTTGTTTGTACATGTAAATATCTCCATAAAAAGGTTGAACACTCTAAATGCTTGGACAAGTGGATATATCTAGTTTATTAGGGAGAGTTGAAGCATCTAATGGAGGATTATTGGGAGGACATTTGGCCAACCTGTGTATTGATGTCTAGACCCCGAAGAGGGAGGGTGGTGTTGTGTTGACAAGGTTAATCCTCTCTACGGACATAGACAATCCCTCTAGCCCAATGAGTGGGTCTAGCAATTGAAGGGACAATCAACTAGACATCTTCTTAGATTATAATTGAGAATTAGAACAAGAGAGGTGGCCTACCTTGCTCTGATGCTAATCCTATTTCCGTTATTGAGACCCTTGAACCGCTTGTGTCACAGACTTGTTCCTACTTCTTCCAATTCTTATGTACCTACACAAGTGATCAAGAGACCACAAAGCATGCCAAAACCAATAGAAAATCCAATAATAACCTACTTAGCCGATCAAGGAATGCCAAACCAATACATACATGAACATATATATTTTGGGAAGATGAACCATCAGTTGTATTATTATTTAAAGAATAAAGGGAATATTACAACCATATCCTTGATGTTGAAAGGCTCTCCTTGAGTGGTAATCCAAGTCCAAGCCAAGAAACTCTCCAACACTCCTCCAAGTCTAATGAATAGCCTTTAAGCACAAGCTCATCATAGGGGTGAAAATGGACATAGATCAACCATTTGGGAATGGTAGAGGGGGAATTTATAGGCTGGGATAGGGAGTTAGACCTCCTCCAAAGATATGATTAGGCCCACATCTCAAGGAGGTATCTCATAGGGATGAGACCAAGAGGTCAAATTAGGAGGATTCAACCTCATCTATGCGAAACCACCTCCAGCTCGCTGCTATGGAAGCTTCTAGATCATGAAGCTTCTCATCCTCTTTGGGAAAACTTATTTTTTGAGACCATCATGGGTATGAGAGAGAACATAGTGATGCCATCACTGGCTTAACAAGGTGTAACAAGTGATCATCACAGTTTTGAGATTAATAAGAGCGATGACTCTCATTTTAGGGTTTCAAGAGCCATTTCTTCAGGGAATGCTCCAAATATTTTCCAAGCAAAGTTAAAGGAGGGATCTGAGTTATATACATGGATGAGTATACTTTATAATGATCATGTTTTAGGCACTTTAGGGTATGTCACAGGGAAGTGTAGGAGGCGTGACAAAATACTGTGTAATAGATGCCCCCTAAAGCATGAAGGCAGAATGAGGAGTGATGGCTGAGATGCTTTACGAGATTTTGGCAAGGACAAGGACACACACTATGAAGAGACCTGCAAATCAAGGATGCATATACATATACATATATGATATCAAGACATGAATCCATGACATGGATGCAGCCATCCGGATGATGAAGACTAGGTAAAAGATCCATGGTATGGGCGCAACCATCCAGATAATGAGGATCATCATAAATTTAAAGTCTCACGGTATGGTCACAGCCATCCGTATAGTAGAAACATTTGAACAATCATGAATGACATAAAACTCCATGTAGCCTGAGTCATAACAGACAAGACTCAGGGTCTTGCGCTCCATCCCGATCTGATCAATGTACGAATTCTAACATGTGAATAAAAGTGTTGAAGTTGAACATGCTAGAAAACCACCTGATTACTGGCCAATGATGTGGACCATTAAAAAGTACAACAAAAAATAATGACAATGACTCTCAATTTACAACAATACATTCCAAGAATGTGATAATGAGGTTGACGTCGAACAATCTTGGAATCACCTGATTGGAAGCCAATAATGAAGACCTGTCCTCAGATGCGAAGAACTCGCCATTAGGGCATGCTAGCTCTAAGGTACTGAAAGGGAGTTCCTAAGTAATATTCTTGGATAATGAGATGAAGTCAATAGGAAGTGACCCATCGAAGGATGCAAATGATGAATCCCCCATCATCGACATGAAACAAGGAATAAAGTGGAATAATATTCAAGACTGTAGCAATGACTCAAACAATGTGTAGGTAAATAACTGCAGATTGGACTTCTCTTGAACATATTAGCAACATGACTCCGGAGTGTGACAACATTTGACTCAACATGGGACTAAAGGTCATGATGACAATATGGAATAGTCCAATGAGAGGAAAAATGGATCACCCAAACCCGGGAGGAAAAGTGACTGAGTGAGGATATACCAAATCCGACACGAGAGAAAAAGAGTGTCATGTTCAAGAGCGACATGCTGCCTATACAAAGGATGTTTCATCTTCTTTTTTCCTCACTATTTCAAGTGAGTACCCCAATTTTTTTTATCACAAGCTTGAAGGGGATAGCATGTGCTTGTTATGTAAGTTCATTCTTTAAATGAATCCATCCTAGTAAGTTTTACGAGCCCTAGGAAGGAGAATCTTGGTCTTGTCAAGGTGACAAGTCTTTCATCATAAAGTTTTAATGAGTTTGATGTAAGAATAACTCGGTATCTTTTTCATGTTTAGAGAGTTTGAAAAAGAAATGAAAAAGAAAACTCCATCATGTCGCTTTTCGTAATTTGTCCCTCAAATCCAAAAAGGCAGAAAACAATATTTGAGGGAACCTCTTGACCATGTCGACTAAGGTGTAACGTTTTCGTAAATAGTCAATCTTAGCTTGAAAAATGGGTAAATTTATACTGAGGTGATGTCAATTCATTTACTTTAACAAGTTCGAAATGACAAGTGCTTGAAAATCTTTTCAATTTTTGAGAGTCAAAAAAGAGCTGAAAGATGACTCCAAGGGGGTTCCTTTTTTGTTTATTTAATGAGTCCAAAAAAGAGATAAAATAAAACTCCCAGAATCAGTCAATAATAATCATTGTTCACATTGAAGGCACCTATAACTGCACAAGAAACACACCCGTCACTGATATCGAGAGAAAATATTTGACAAAATGACTTTCAAAAGTTATAAATAGGTAAAGGTAATTTCATTTTTTACCATTTTACCAAACTGAGCTCTGAAAGTGCTTTTGTGCCCTAATTCTCTTGATTTTCAAGTGGCTGCTACAGGAGATCCAGGGTACCATTTCATGATCCATCTGCGACAGGTAGAAGCCTCATCCTTGCTCTTGCATTTCATTACTTTTTATGCAATTTAAACAGTAAATTTCATGCTCGAAAGGAGGATTTTGAAATTTTAGGTCGTCGGCAACCATCGCAGTTATGGTCATCAGACCCGCAATGGTCATGCTTGAGTCCAAAGGCTCACGCGATGCCATCGCATTGTATATAAAAAAAGGTACGATGGTGCTGAGAGTGATTTTTTGAGATTAAAAACTCTCTTTTAAGCAAAAAATGTTGATTTTTATCCATGTAAAAAGCATTGATAAGTGTTTAAATGTTGTTTTGTAGGAGAATATGGCCTTTAAGTGGACAGAAAGAGGCCATGAGGATAAATATTTCCAATCATCTCAAGATCTGGAATGCATAAATGCTTTGAGAGATTGTGGACTACTAAAATTCTTCAGGACCATAGGGTTGAGGGCTCAGATGGAGCTACTACCTTATATGATCAGCCTTTGGGATGTGGATCAAGAGATCTTCATCATCAAAGGGAAAGAACTGGAACTAGAGGATATGGACATCCATTTCACCATGGGATTATCCCGCCGAGGAGAAGCAGTTCAAATCTTCGAATCTTGCCATGGTGGTGAGAGTACCAGGAGTTTAGTCCAGAGATACTGTCTTGGTGTCGAGATAACCAACAGAGCTAAGTTGAAGATAGCAATAATCACCAACAACCTCATCTTGAGAACAATTTTGTTCACCATGGCACGTGTATCCAGAATGCAAGCTTTGCATGAGGCTTCAAAGTCTCAATTCCAATATGCCATCGCATGTTTGAACCCCACCATTTTCAACTGGTGTGGAGGATTTTTGGAAAACATGAAGCGACAACTAACCAAGGGTAAGCATAAACACCTGGAGCAATTCAGGTTTGGCTTTATACTAGTGACCTTGTTTTTGGAGTGAGTTCCCCTTTTCTAGTGTCAGTGGGCAGAAGTACCACATCCTGCCCCCTGAGATCTGAGGCTTGTGAGATGGAGCCAGCTCATGCCTCAAGGAGGAACAGGTCAACATATACACTATCCACCACAGTTCTTTGCTTGGCTTGAATTTCAACTACTTGTAGTAGATGCCTACACTTATGCTGGCACAAATTTTAGGGAGGATCCAGATCTACCTCTACCACCAGGCGAACAGTGGACCGACGTAGGTAAAAACTTGTTTTTTGGATTTTTTTTCTTTCAAGTTTTATGATTTTTATAAAAGTGTAAACTGAGACTCAAATTATGATAAATGTGTAGATGTGGGACTAGAGAGACCACCAGGCATGTTGCCAATAGCACAATGAACTGCCCATCTGATAGTGGGTGTGGACTATCTGGAGGCAATCACTCGAGGGATTCCAAAGTATGCCACTATTGACGATGTTCTACGGTGTTGGCAAAGACACAGTGTGGGAGTCTCTGTGAGACTACATTGACTGCTGGGCCGAGTGATCAGGGCGGTCTCGTGTTATCATGAGCACCGTGCAGTTTGATAGTTTATCTAGTCATTTACACATTTTGTAGGCATTGAAAGCCAAGTGTCATAGAACACTCTATTTTTTGACATTTTGATGTAAACACTCCACAGGCGTGATATATATATATATATATATATAATATATATAATATATATATATATATATATATATATATATCACAATGCTTTATTTCTACTTATGTGTTCATAACATGATTCAGTTTTATAAATGATGCAAATGTCTATCCAGAACAAGATTTTCTAATGCATTAGTTAATGTATTTAAATTATGTGGAATAAGTTGATATGTAATGTAATCAAAATTTCTTTCCAGCAATCTAACATGTAGATACATATGCAATATTTGTGGATTTCTTACTGAGTAATGATTGTTTAATTGTAACACAACGAGCTGCGAGTCCAACTTGACAACTAAATCCCTAATGCCAAGAGCAATTTCTTCTGACAAGAGCTCAATAACTCAACTATATTTAGCAATATTATTGGTTGTTCGACCAAGGTAGATACCTTGTAAGTTAATAAGCTCTCCATTAGGGTCATAGAGTACCCATGTTGCGGAAGAGAGGTTTCGTGTGTTATGACAAGCACCATTAGCAAAACCAATGTAATGACCTGATGACATCTACAAACCAAGTGGAACACAGGGTAAGCAGAAAAACATATGTCTGCAAAGAAAAAAAACACACCAAAAATCAAAATGCACACTAATGAATTAAAAAACTAATGTACAAAAGTTATTACATGAATTTCATGCCTAATACTTTTTGAGATACAACCCATTACAGGGTTGCGATAATGCATTCCCCTCACAATCATATATCTCATAGGTACCTTTCTGTAAAACACGTCTAACAATGTAGGGCCCATGCCAAATGGGTTCGAATTTGCCTGCCCCCAATTTATCATTGGCTTGATTGTAAAGAAGGACCAAGTCACCTTCAGCGAAAGTGCGAGGAGAAACGTTTGGTCAAAATGAGCTTTGAATTGCTTCTTTTGAGCTTCAATGACCATTGCAGCAATGCGACGAGTCTCGTCAAGTCTCTCAAGACACAGTAGTTTCTCCTCTTCAGGAAAGGTATTTGGAAGACGTTCAATAGCTAGCTTAAGCGATGGGATTTTGCATTCGATTAGAAGATTTGCCGCTAAACTGTATACTAGCTGGAATGGAGTGAATCCAGTGGCCGTCTTAGCAGAAGTTAGGTAAGCACAAAGAGTTGAGAATAACATTAAATGCCAATCCTTTATGTGCTTCCCAATGGTACGTTGAAGCATAGTAATCAAAAATTTATTGACTGCTTCAACCTGGCCATTGGCCTATGGATAATAAGGAGTTGAGCTATCATGTTGAAGGCCCAACTGAGCAGTTAGCTCTACCATCATGTGCTGACGAGAATGTGATCCATGGTAAATCATGATAGCTTGAGGGACACAAAAACATGCTATGACATGGTTAAAAAGGAACTGAGTAGTAGTAATACCAACAACATTATATGTAGGCATCACCTCAAACCATTTTGTAAAATAGTCGACGACGACGATGATATAACCATGTCCCCCAGCCAAGTGAGGGATACATGTCATGAAATCAATGCCCCATTTGGAAAATGGGCCAATGGTAATTACTGGGTGTAGGGGTGTGGGTGGGGTACGCTGCTTGTGGTTGAAAATCTGACATTCATGGCATTTTTAGACAGCTAGAATGTAGTCTTTGAAGATAGAAGGCTAGAAATAACCGGTGCGAAGGATTTTCTTAGCAATGGCATATCCAAACATACGACCACCACAAGCACCAATGTGGAAATAATTTAAGACTCGCTCAACTTCTTCAAGGTTTAGACATATACGAAGGACAGAGTCCACACCAACCCGATAAAATGTATCACCAATGATCTAATAGGGTTGGGACTGATGCTGGATGAGGCGTCGGTTGGATCGAGACAACTCAGATCAAAAAGTCTAGGTTTGGAGATAAAAAATAATATATCCATACCATGGGTCAAGAGTGTTGATCAGAAATAGAGTTTCATTGGGTATTTGCTCAGTAAAATCAGTTGGAGTGCTTGCAAATGAAAGAGCACAGATTAACTCAGTAAAGACGGGTGATTTCTTTGATTTGGCAGCAGTAAATTCCAAATCAAAATCCTACAGGATCACGATCCATTTGGAGTATTCCCCCCCAACAACTAATGAGTCAGTATATATGTCATAGGGTTGCAATCAGAAATCACGATGGTTTTTCGCAAAAGGATATAGTGTCTAAATATTTGGACGGCATGAACCGCCACTAAAGCAAGATTTTCGACATGAGCATAGTGAGAATCAGTATCAAGAATATTCTGGCTCAGATAATAAACCATGTGCTCGTTGCCATCATTGTCATCCTGAAATAACACCATAGCAATAGTGGTATTAGTTGCAGCCAAATACTGGAAGTAATCGCGACGGTAATCAGGGGGATGCAATAAAGGAGCACTAATCAGGGCATTCTTTAAATCATCAAAGGACTCTTGGGAAAATTCATCCCAAATAAAAGGGATCCCATTATTAAGTAGGCGAGTAAAACCTTTGGCAAGTTCAGCGTAATTAGGGACAAATCAATGAAGAAAATTAGCTTTTCCCTGCAAGCTCTACAATTGCAGCAGTGATGAGAACTAAAACCTAACGGTGGGGAAGGATAGGTGTGAACATGGAGGCCGAGGGTAGGAGCTTCGTAGGGCAGTAGAACTGAAATATGAAGACCAATCACTATGCGAGTATGGAGGTAGAGAAATAGGGATTCGAACAACAGAGTTGTCGCATTTTTGAGGAAGAACGCAGTGCGCGTTGGGAGGCTATGTGCTGGGGTTGTAGCAAGCAAGTGGGTCCATAGTATGGAGGCTGCCAAGTTAGATATCTACATCGAATAAAAAATGGAGGTCTCGGGTCACGATGCACATCGGGAGATGTCTTTCGAATGTGAGACCGTCGACATAGACCCAGCGCCAGAAGACCTTCTTGCTTGCTGGGGTCACGACGTTTCTGAGAAAAATCTAAAACACTTCTTCCCAAATAAAGCAGTGTACCCTTGGTGTTCTAATAAGGCAGTGGGAGAAGGGAGTGTGAAGACAGGAGCTCAGGAACGGGCCTTCATTACAAATCCTATATTGGAATGGTTGTCCACCAAACCGTCAAAGGCTCCGTCCAATGAAGATGTAGGAGGGGAGCTGAAAAGTCCCGGAAAAGAGGAACAAGTGAGAAGATTGGCCCTTACCCCTAGGGTTGGGATAAAAAGGTTGGCTATGGAGGTGGAAGAAGGTAATAGAGATAATGACGTTCAAAAAACTGTGTTGTTTGGGGTAGAAAAGGCAGCTGACCCTATTAAAAAGAATATAGGAAAGGGAGAAGCCAGGAAGGATGGCGGGGGTGGAAAGTGGAAGAAGATCAAACCTATCAGAATAAAGGAGGAGCGACCTAGTTGTGTGTTTGGAGTGTATATCCATATAGATCAGGCTATGGAAGCCTCAGAAACATTATTAGTTGGTAGAGTCTGAGGAAGAAAGTTCTCAGTAGACTACATCAAGGATTGGGCTCAGTTAGAATGGAAAGAAGCACCGAGTCAGCCAGAACAAATCAAAAATTTGGACAGAGGATGGTTTTGTATTCGGTTCGGACATAAGGAGTATGTCGACTGGGTGATGGAAAAGAACTGGAGCTTCGGGAAGAGGCCAATCCTTTTTAGAAGATGGATGCCCCTGTTTGATGCCCAGAAAGAAAAAGAGGTGGAGTCCATAGTCTGGGTCAAACTTCCGGGTCTCCCTATGCAATTCTGGACTGACTTGGCCTTCACCTCTATTATTAATACTCTAGGGAAGTTCCTCGACTTTGACAGATCATACCTTCGATCTCATGAATGGGGAGTCACCTGTATACTGGTAAGTCTAAACCCCAAAGAGGGCTTGGCAGACGCTATGAACCTGAAGTACTGAGATCTTGAGTTTTTTCAAACCCTGGACTATGAAAACCTCCCTTTCAGATGCCATCAATGTCATCAATATGGTCATCTGGCCTAGGAATCTCCTCTTGGACACCGTCGATGCGGAGGACAAAGGAGAAGCAGAAATAATCAAAAGGTGATCATTCAGGAAACAGAGGCTCAGACCAAGGAAAGCAACCCTATGGCATCTGCTCAGGGATTGGTCCCGGAGCAAGGGATGGCTGATGATCAGGAATATTGGGGGATCATAGCAAATGATTCCATCTCTTATCCAATGATTTCCCTAGGACCCTCAATAGCCTCTAAAAAGGCAGGGGAGGCTCAGGCGAGTTTGTTTCTTTCCCCTTCCTTATGTTATTCTAATGTTCTATCTTTGTCTTGTTGTGAAGAGTCTGGTCCTTTAAGACAGCTCTTGAATGAAATGTTGGATCTGAGGAAGGGTCAAGTCTCCATAGAAAGTGTTATCATGACTATTCCCCCCTCCCCATTGTTGACCGCTATTCCCATTGATGCTACCTTCTCTGACCCTCCTTCTGTCCGAAGTCCTGATCCCCTATATAATCTTAGACCTTTGGACAATATAAAGGGGAAAGGGCCTGCTGTTGGTGGATTGGAGCTGGATATGGTGTCAATAGGACAGAGGAAGCTAAGAGGAAGGAAATCTAATCTGTCGAAGGCACAGTTAAAGGCTGTCATCGACATTGCTGACGGGAAGCAGATGTCTCTACCAGGGGTGCTTAGAGCAAAGCGGACACCCTCTGCGAGTTTACGATGATCATCTTATCCTACAATTCCAGGGGTCTAGCTAGCCTACCCAAAAAGCTAGCTCTAAAGGAACTGGTCAGGTCCAACAAACTTGATATTATTCTACTCCAAGAAACTCTGGGGAAGGGGGAAGAAGTTACAGGCTGCCTCATTAAGCTTCTTCCGGGTTGGAGCTTTCATGTCATAGACGCCAGTGGAAATTCGGGAGGGGTGGCTCTGGGATTCAACGCGAAGGTTCTTCGAGAGGTCTCCTCTTGGGGATGGGAAAATGTACTGGTTGTGGAACTATACTCCATCAAACTATGCATCCCCTTTCTCATTATCAATGTTTATGGTCCTGTTTTGGAACGAGAGAGGTTCTGGAACCACTTCTTTGTCAAATCATTTATGGCGCACCCAGATATTGTAATCAGCGGAGACCTTAATTTTTCTTTTGGGATGACAGAATCTTGGGGGGTTAGAGCAAGAGCAGATCCCCTCACTGACTTCTTTCTAAACAAACTGGCCTCTTCTCTTCTGGTGGATGTCACTCCACTCAAGATGTGCCCGTCGTGGAGGAATCGAAGAACAGGAGACGAATGGGTCAGGAAGAAGCTTGACCGATAAGCTACAGGCTTTCAGACATTGGGTTGGGGAAGGCAGTCTCTTGGACCATCTCCCTATTTTTCTCGAAGTGAAGGGTTCTTTCTCTAAACCGGGCACTCCCTTTAAATTTAATGCCTCTTGGCTTTTGGATGCATCCTTTACTAGCCTATTCCGCATCACTTGGAAGAATGCTACTATCAGTGAAGACGAGAGTCACAACAAGGCTTTCATAGAAAATCTAACAAGGATGAAGGCCGCCTCTAAGCAATGGGCCCTCCAGAAGAAACTGAATGAAGTAAAAACTCTGGAAAATGTCAACTCGGAGATAGCCCTTCTTGAAGACCTAGGCGGTAACGGTTATGGAACAGAAGAGTCTCGGGCCAGACTCCAAGAACTGGAGATGGAAAGGAAGATAATTCTCCAGACCAGGGAGGAGAGTTGGCACTTAAAAAGTAGAGCGATCTGGTTGCAGGCAGGGGACGATAACACCAATTTTTTCCAGAACTATGCAAAAGGAAGGAAAAATTCTAATACTATCTGGGAAATGAAGAAAGCCAATGGTGATATGGCTCAATCATTTGAAGATTTAGCATCTTTAGGGGTCAATTATTTCAAGAACCTCTTCAAAGCGCCAGAGGAAGCTTCTATTGCTGAAGTTATAAGAGTCGCCCAATTCTTTCCCAGGTTCATAGAGGAGGAAGGAAATGAATCCATCATGGCATCCATTTCTAAGGAGGAGGTAGAAGATACTCTCAAATCTATGCAAAAGGACAAAAGCCTTGGTTCATATGGTTGGATAGTCGAATTCTTCCAACACTTCTTCGAATTCATCAGTGACAAGTTAGTGGAAGTTGTGGAAGAACCAGGCGCACAGGATCTATATACCATTCCTTCAACTCCACATTTCTCGCCCTTATTCCCAAATCTAACCTCCCAGGATCTTTTGAAGAATTCAGGCCCATATCCCTGTGCACCTATGTTTATAAAATCATTGCAAAAGTTATTGGCTCCAGATTAAAACCTTTTCTCTCCAGAAATGTTTCCCTTCAGCAATTTGGCTTTCTCGACGGTAGACAAATTCATGAAGTGGTTGGAGTCGCTCAAGAAACTCTTCATAGTCTAAAAATTTGGAAAACAAGGAGCTGTAGTGAAAATCGATCTGTCAAAGGCTTTTGACAGAATCAACTGGTTGTACCTTAGGCTTTTGCTAACTCATCTGGGCTTCAGGTATGACTTTTTGAAATGGATTATGAGTTGTATTTCTTCCTCCTCCATAGTTGTTCTGATTAATGGAGTGGTCTCAAGTTTTTTTAGTCCTGAACGCGGCCTGCTTCAAGGTTGTCCGCTCTCTTCACTTTTGTTCTTGCTGGCAGCAGAGGGCATTAGCCTTATGATTCACGACGCAAAAAGACAAAGGTCTCTTAAAGGCATTGAAGCAGCTGAAAATTTCTGGGTCACCCACCTCCTCTTCGTGGACGACATAATTCTGTTCAGTAATGGCAGCCTAGAGGATTGTAAGACGATCAAAAGGATCATGGACCTTTTTTTGAAGGCTACTGGACTTTGCATCAATGAGAAAAAATCCTCTCTTACGCGCACAGGTATGTCCAGAGAACACGCAGCGTGAAGATGGTTCTAAACTTCGATGTCAAAGCACTGGAGGATACCTTCAAATACTTGGGCTTTCTTCTCAAACCTGATAACTACAGGAGCAAAGATTGGAATTGGCTCCTTGCAAAAATCGAATCTAAGCTGAAACATTGGAGTTTCAGAGGGATTTCCAGGGAAGGAAGGCTTGTGTTAATAAAATTTGTTCTGATGGCAGTTCCAGTCTATTGGGCTAGTCTAACTTGGGTTCCCAAAGAAATCCTATCCTCAATTGACAAAATTTGCAGCAGGTTTCTGTGGGCGGGGTCCAAGACAGAAAAAGTCACCCCGTGGATCGGCTGGGATAAAGTGGCTCGTCCTAAAGAGTGGGGAGGTTGGGGGATAAAAAATCTTCAATGCTTCTCCCAATCTTTAGCAGCAAAACTCGCCTGGAGGCTCATTTCCTTTGATAACCTATGGACTTCTATTTCAAAAAGAAAATACATTGACCCTCTATCAACGATAGATTGGATCAGATTGCCAATAAATACCTGCAAAAACTCCTCGATGATTTGGAAAGCGGTGGTAGCCACTATCAATATTATTGAGAAGGGTTTGGCTTGGAGTATGGGGGATGGCTCTCAAATCAGGTTAGGTAGAGACCCATGGATAGGTTTTTCAGAGCGGTTCTCTCTATCTCAGGGGTTGGTTGTGAATTTAAAAGAGAAGGGTCGATACACATTAAATCAGGTGGCCAATCCCCAGGCTTCCACCATACGGAGTCAAGGGTGGATGCAAGGAATAGATTTACAATTGGATGAAGAATGGCTAGAGGAATGGGAATCGTATAGGGAAGACCTCCTCAACTCTTCAGTCAGGATATTAGATGCTCCGGATGAACTTCGGTGGGTCTTTGCTCGGAATGGCCTCTACTCTCCAAAGATGGGGTACAAATGGATGTTGTCCCAAAAAGAGTGGGAAAATCCAACTTGGTGGGCTAAACCTATATGGAAGTTAAAAGGACTGGCGAAAACCAGACTTTTCTTTTGGTGTGTCCTGCTCCAGAAAGTCCCTACTTGGGATTTTCTTCAAAGACGAGGTAGGATTGGTCCTAGATGGTGTCCCCTCTACAAAGATAACATCGAATCAGTTCATCATCTGTTCCTATTCTGCCCATTCAACTCTAGTATGTGGACCGAAACGTTAAGGACACTTAAAATCCCTTATAGATGGGAAGGGCAGGGGATTTTGGAAGCTTGGCAGAAATGGTGGAAAGAAGCTTCAAATGACAGAGAGAGATCCATTCCGCTTCTCATAACTTGGGGGACGTGGCTTGCTAGGAATCAAGTCATCTTCAAGGACTCCCTCTTCCCGATTGAAAGATTGGCTGCAGAAGGAGCTTCTATCTACGATAGCATCCCTGTTCCGAAGGCCACTCCTTCTCCCAAGTTGGTTCGGCAAGAAACTATAAGATATTCAATTTCGTGGGCCTATTATGAAGGGGCCTCATATAGTAATGGTCGCTATGGGGCTGGTTTAATAATTCATTTTTCAAAGGAAAAGACTATTAAAGCTTCGGTCGGTCTAGGCCAAGGCTCCAATAACTTTGCTGAGTTGAAAGCCCTCCACCTTATTATTTGCTGGCTTGTCCTGAGGAACGTGCAAGAAGTTTAGATTTTCGAGGATTCTATGAACACAGTAAGATGGTTCAATGGGACGCAAATATGCATAAATTTAATCTTGCTTCCCCTGCTTAGAGAAGCTACTTGACTTAAATATCTTTTCACTGAGATTTCACTTAGCCACATCTATAGGGAAAGAAATTTTGAAGCTGATTTCCTTTCCAAAGAAGGTGTTGATCAAGACATGGGGTCGTGGACTGTTTTGGAGGAGGAGAACGGGGTGGTTCGACCTCTCGAACAACCCATCTTCGATTAGCTTTCATTTATTAGAATCTATTTCCTGTGCTTTGTACATAGTTGTTCTGCTACATTTGTTTTTTCACTTTCCTGTTTCGCTGATCCTCTTCAGGTCTTTCAGGTTGTTTTCCTTGTAAAAGGAGGCTCAGTTCGACTTGTTTTCCATTAGCTTTTCCTAGTTTCTTAGAATCCTACTCGTGTCTATGCAGGATTCTCTTTTGGATGTTGTCTACTCTTTTTTTGCGGACCCTCAGCCTCTGTTTCAACAAATCCCTCACCTGTATGCCATCCTCTAATGGTTCCTGGGAGATGTGTGCTCTCTGTTCGGGCCGTCTACCCTGCCTCTGAAGAGATTTCAGTGAGCGGTTATTCCAAATTGTAATTTTCTCCTGTCATCCATCTAGGATTGATGTGTTGGCTCTTTGCCATTTAGTTGAGGGTGTTTGCGCTAGTTTTTTGTATCAACCAGCTGAGACTTTCTTCTTTTACCTTCTTCAAGGCAAAAATGAGTTTTTCTGTAATGCTTTGCATATGCTATGTAACTAACTATTTTTATCAATAGATGGTTCGAGTTTTTTCTATGGAAAAAAAAATTGCAGCAGTGATGAAGGAGGGGGTAGATTGACTATGGCCTCAACTTTCAAAGGATCAATCTTGATACCTTCACAAGACACCAAAAAACCTAAGAGCTGGCCAGATTCAACAAAAACACACACTTGTGTGGATTGAGACATTGTAATGCCGACATCGTAAAAATATGGCTCTTAAGTGATCTGGATGGTCACGACATTTAGCCGAATGAGTCGGTAAGTCATCGAGATATGGCTTAACAATGTGTCTAATGTCATGGAATGCATAAGACATTTCTCATCTAAAGGTAGCACAAGCATTCTTCAAACTGAAAGGAAGCGTTTTGTAAGTGAAAGTACCCAAGGGACAAATAAAAGTCGTTTTATGCTGAACGGTGGGTGAAGTGTTAATCTGGTTATAGCCAGAAAGGTCGTCCATGAATAAAAAAATCTCACTCCCTGCGCATTCGTCGATGATTTGGTCGATAAAGGGAGTAGGATAATTGTCCTTAGGACATGCGTGATTGATATCGTGGTAATCAACACAAACATGTATCGTACCTTGATTTTTGGCAACAAGGATGATATTGGAGACCCAATCTGTCAAGGGAATAAGATAAATGAAACCTGCTTTCAAAATATTTTCTACTTTTACTTTGATAGAAGCAACCTTTTGAGGGTGCATAGGGCAAAGTGATTTCCGAACAGGCTTAGCACTAGGATAAGTCGAAATCTCATGCACCACTATGGTTGGATCAATACCAGGAATTTCCTCATATGAACAAGTGAAAATGTCTTAGAATTCTTTAAAAAGCTGAGTATAAATCTTGGTCTCATCTGGAGAACAAGTAACCCCAATATGGATGTTATCGATAATTCCTGGCTTAATGGAAATGTTGAGAGGCATCGTAGCAATGATGTTTCCCATATTACCCTCCAACAATACTTCATGTACCTGGATAGGTATTTGAAGTGGAGGTGTAGAAAAATGAGAAACAAACGCTTCAAGACAAGAAGGCATATCATCGAGGCTAGGAAGAAAATAAGGACGATGATGTAGACCGTTCCATGGAATTTCATTAAGAGACATGACTTCCACAATACTATCATCAATGGGGAATGTCTCATTCAAATAATTCGACAAATCCCAAGAACCAAGCCAAGGAGATGGCACGTAAGTGTCTAGGTTCATACTGAAGACAATATGACTTTTTGAAGTGGCCTTCAAAGCTAAGACAATTCCTTGATAATTTATCTCCAATGGACTTAAAGGCATATCATCGCCAAATGAGTCAATTTCATCGTCAGTAGGGATAATCCAAGGATCCATAGAGCCCAAGATCATATTGACTGAATGAACATTCAGAGGTGGGAGAGGAAAGGTACCCATTAAAGCAAAGTCCTTGAAGAGACCTGCTCCCACACTCTCGTAAGGAATCTCAATATTTCCCACACAAGGAACATTACCATTTGATGAACCAAAAGAAAAGAAAGATAGTTGATCAACCGTGACTATTTTTCCTTCATGAGGAAAGCAAAGTATGTGGAACAAAGAAGACACCACACAAAACATGGTGTGAGTCCAGCTTCGCTCGAGAAGAAGGTTGTAGTTGAGATTGGAATCTACAACTTCTACTTCTAATTCAACAATCTTGCCTTCTAATGTAATTAGTAAGTTCGTGAGAATACCATATGGTCGTGAACCTTTGCCATCAAAGGCTTCCAAGGTGTTTGGAGATTGGTTAAGAGGAGGAGAGCCAGTGGCTTTCCAACACAAAACTGACATGATGTAGGTCGAGTCACCTTCATCAATAACCGTTCAATGAATCGTATTTCCTTTAATAAGGACCTGGATCAGAAATGCAATCTGATGAGGAAGACGAGGCACATGATTCTCCATATTGAAAGTAATCAGACTCGAATCAAAAGGATCGATAGCACCTATAGAAGACAATAGTGACTTCCATTGTGTTGGACAGGATTGAAGAACCTCTAAGGCAGACATCACCAAAGGTGCTTGAGCTAAATCCTCAACAATATTTTAATGTTGCACAACTCTAGCATTTAGATTGAAAGATGACTTCCAAAGAAAACCTTTGGCAGGTGGTTGGATGACAGACTCACTGTTAGGGCACTCAATATGGAGCAGACTAGAAGAGGATGAAGTAGAAGTATAAGGAGTATCAGTAGCTTCTTTCCCTGCCATTTTCTTAGACATAGCTTGATAGTCCTTAGTTTGAGTAGCGATTAAGATTGGTGATGAACCTTGCATCATGAACACTTGGGAACCTGAGGAAGCAGAAGACTGAGGTTGGTCTACCAATTGGGTTTGTTGTGATGGAAGGGTTCTTTTAAGAAAACCAGAGTCCCTTTTAGCAAGCGACTAACTTCAGATCGTTGGGTCAAATCCTTAGTGTAATGATCCTCCTCACAAATGAGGCAAAGGTATTTTGGCTTTCTTCGAGAAGCATCATCAGCAGAAGATTTAGGAGGGTCCTATTTTGGGGCATTGGCTTTGGCCTTACCTTTGCCCTTATTTTCACCTTTAGAGGTCTTATTTGCTGCGGTAACTGGAAATCATGTACCTCAGAGGTTTTACCAGGATTGGATGAATTTTTGGAGGGATTATTGGAACCAGTGTTCGAGACAGATTTATGCTTCGAAGAGGGTTTCGCAAAAGTCTGAGACACGGAACCAATCACACTATCAACAGGTGGTGTATTCAGAGACTTCGATGCCATCAGATCCAATGATGGTCTTGGATCATCATGTAACATCTCATACAATGTGCCATATTGCAAATATACCAAGTCTAAATACTGGGCACGGGTGATAGCTTTCTCTTCAGTGACACATCCACCCATAGCTATGTCCTTAGCAATTTTGCTGACAAATGATTTTGTGAGCCATTCTGTCAATAACTCATCAATAATCTCAAACTTCATGAGGCGACGCTGACATCTCCATTCATGGATATGATTGGAAATGTGGGTTGCGGTGTCTTTCTTGAGTGACGTAAGAAAATGGGTGCCAATTTCATAGCGAACTGGCAATTGGAAATGAGTGAGGAAAGCCATAGCGAGAGAGTTGAAGTCACCATAGGTACCTCGAGGAAATTCGATGTACCATTTAGCGGAAGAACCTGTGATAATTCTTTGAACGAGTCGAATACGAATAGAATCATCGACATACGAATTGGAGGAACACAAGAGGTGATATGTCATCACGTGGGCTTGTGGATCCTCCTTCAATTTTCCCTTGAATTTGGGGCAATCACTTGGAATCTTCATTGGAACAGGAGGCCAGTAAGGAAAATGAAGAATGGGATCATTCATAAGCCTAGATATATCAGGCAGCTTCAACATAGCCAAGAAAGGCAATCGCATGTTAAACAACATATAGGGCCTTTGAGGAGACCCAAACTGTGGAGTCCATCCTTGTTGGTAAGGATTTTTCCCCCATAGTGCAGGGCTTTGTCCATATGGAATTTGATTTTGTCCCCACTGAGGGTTACCTTGCCTGTAAGGAGGATTCGGTCTCGAGTAGGTTTGGTACTACCTTGCCATTGGCCACTGATGAGCATTGTACGTGAGATACGAGTTATAAGGCTGTTGAACCTGTTGACCCTAGATGTAAGGAGATTGACCCCAGTGATGCAGGGGTTGACCTTCACCTTGAAAAGGCTGACCTTGTTGATACAAATATAAAGCTTGCTGCTGCCAAGGCTCACCTTGTTGCTGCTACAAAGGCTGGCTTTGTTGCTGCAAAGGTTGACCTTGCTACTGCAAAGGTTGGCCTTGTGAGGAAAAAGGTTGGCCTTGTGAGGACAAAGGTTTAGAGGATTGCTGTACAAATTGAGTTTGCAGCTGCAAAGGTTGCTGTGACTATTGCAAAGGTTTCCCTTGTGGTTGTAGCAGTTGTCCTTGCTACTGCAAAGCTTGCCCCTATTGCTGCAAAGATTTCCCTTGTTGTTGTGAAGGTTTCCCTTGCTACGGAAAAGGTTGTCCTTGTTGCTGTAAGGGTAGCTAGACAGTTCCTAAGGTTATACCCTGAGGGTATTGATAGTTCCCAAATTGAATCTGGCCATATCCACCAGGAATATCAAGTTGAATAGGTTGAACATAAGGTCCAGCTTGAGGAATGTAAGGTGGATTAACCAAGGCTTGTGAACCATATGGGACATAAGCCTATTGGAATGGGACCTGAGCCATATATGGTTGTTAGTACTGGACATTACCTAACTTAGATGGACCGGCATGGTTAGGAATAGCCCATAAAAAGGTTGATTCATTCCAACCATGTGAGCTTGTAATCCACTCACACTGGTTTCGCCTAACATGAGAGGGATATTTGGATCTTGCCCCCCAGGCGATGGCACCGTTTTTCCGCTCAATGGAGGGATAGAAAAACTTAACGAGACCTAACCTCAGACAGTCGATTGAACCAGGAGAGTCGGTTGAAATGATGAAATAGGCTGAGATGGAATGGTAGGGTGAATCGGAACTGAAGTGAATGCAGTTTGTATAATCGGTCGAGAGGTTCCGTCTAGCATAGCATTAGAAAACCAGATGGGGTTTTGATACAATGATGAGGCACTAGGACTTCCTGAAACTAGCTGAGCTAATATGGTATAGCAATGTGGCAACATGGGTCCACTAGTCTCAGGGTAGGAGAGAGATGAGACTCTTCCTGTATAAGGAAAGCCTTCTAGAGGGAACTCATATCCCTGCTCATCATCTATGTGAGGAGTATGGGTAGCGGAAACTTTCGAATGACCCGGAGAGGAGATTGGGATCTCGACTTCTGACTCCATAGATGGAAACAATTGGTGACGAGGAATCAGAGATGTATGAGGAAATAACTCCAAAGGAATACCATGTCGATCGTACGGACTATAAGGACGCTGAGGAGATATCACAAGAGGATAGAACAAAGGGTTTGAAGGATAAAAAACCAGCCTTTGAAACTTTCAGGAGTCTATGGATTCTCGGGGGTCTGGATAGGATTATCAAAGGAATCCAAATTAGTTTCTTAAGGTGACCAAGAATCTGATGGAGGAAAATGAGAAAACAAAGGTTGAATACTCAGAACAATTCCAAGTTCAAGACCTTGATCCTAAAGTGACTGAGGAAGTTCTAGATGAACTCCTTGGGAGGACCCTTCAGTATTAGAAAACAAAGGGGAACTATGAGATGGACTCAATGGTTCAGCCACAATGACTGCCTCTCAACCACAAAAAACGAAAGGAAAAATTCATTTAGGGCTTTAACAATAATGAAATTAAAAGGAAATTACTCAAATTTGTCTAAGAAGCAACTGCTTGGGATCGACATGTTTATCGTGGGTAGTTAAATTTTAGAAACAAAAACATTGCCTTTTCATCTTTTAAGAGTCGAGAAAAGGGTGAAAAGGTGACTCTAGTCGCTTTCAATAATTTTGCAAGCTTGAAAGGACATGGTTCTCGATGATCTTTTAAAATTTAGAGAGTCAAAAAAGATCAAATGATTGCTCAGGTGAATCTAGGTAAAAGGAGTACCAAGTAACCATGAACTACAATATACACCTTAGCCAAGAAATTGACCAAGGACTTGACGTAGTGCAGACAATCTACTGAATGTTGTGTTTGGTGTATCACATTTACATGGCGGTAGACTCACCTTCCTACAGATAAAGGATTTCAACCTAGGGGGGGCTCCATTTATATACGCGATGGTACGGGGAGCACAAGTCCGTACTAGCATTGTCTAATGCCGAAGGGAATGACAACTGCTAAGTTTTTAAGATGTCAAAACACATCTCTAGCCTAGACCACTAGATATGATTGTTAATGTTTCAAATGCTCCTTAGGTTACTTGATAAATTTTAAAGTTGATCTCGTAATTATGTCTCAATTTCAAGGCCTTAACGATGTTACCTATTCCTAAAATGCAAACAAGATGATGAAAAGAAATCCTTCAATTCGATGAAATCTATGTAGGGAAGAAGATCACCCAAATCATGCATCAAACCAAATGCAAAAATGCATCCATGACAATCTTCAAATGTTAAATGCAAAATATGAAATCTAATTTTTCATATGATAAGACAATGCAATGCCAAAGCAAAATTTCCCTAAGATATAATGATTATTTTTTCCCTTTTTCAAAATGCAACTAATGTAATCTAGTGAAAAGTAAAAGAGAATGCAAGCAAGTCAAAAAATATGAAAATCTCTTTCACATCAATGATTTGAATGCAACTCAAAATGCTTCGAAAAATATGAAAAGAATAACACTTTCACTTTCACTTTGAAACACAAAAAACTTCAAACAAAACACTTCCTTTTTATTCCAAAGAGACAATTGATTTGTAATCTATCATTTGTCAAATGAAGTTTAAGTAACTTTCACAATATCCACTAATGAAAAAAAACTTAAGGCATAAGAACCAAAAAGTGAACTGCAAAGTATGTCTGAACACACAAAGACTCTTTAACACAGGCAATTGATCTCTAATTTCTGATGGGAAGACCAATGAGTGGACGAAGGTTGACCTAGAAGACATAGAACCCTAAAAGGCTAATCAAAATTCAAGAACACTCAAGCCAAGTTAAAAGATAATTGCAATGAGACAATGAGAGATTCAATGAAGAACACACTGGTAAATCATAGGGAGAAGGTCAACAAAACTAAAAATAAGGGAGAAAACCCTAATTTCTTAATTCTTTGCAATCATCACACCTGTCAAGAGTAAAGTAGCGATCATCACTACTGTAACTAAAAAACCCGCAATATCATCACGAATGTCAGGGTCAAACCCACGATGTTCGAGGAAAACAAAAAAGAAATCCAAAATCTTCAACAACAACTCAAGTTAACAATCTTTAGGCATTTACTAGACAGTGACACTGACTACAAACAAGAAATGAAGTCTAAAAATCAATGGTTGATCAAACTTGTCAAAAGCCAAGGTGAAGGAAGGGAAGGAAAGGGTCCTAGGATCCCCAGTCGAGTCGCCATTTTGTTGACAAGGTTAATCCTCTTTACGGACAAAGATGATCCCTCTAGCCCAATGAGTGGGTCTAGCAGCTGAAGGGACAATCAACTAGACATCTTCCTATATTATAATTGAAAAGTAGAACAAGAGAGGTGACCTACCTTGCTCTGATGCTAATCTGATTCCCTTTGTTGAGACCCTCGAACCACTTGTGTCATAGAATTGTTCCTGCTTCTTTCAGCGCTTATGTACCTACACAAGTGATCAAGATACCACAAAGCAAGCCAAAGCCAATAGCAAATCCAATAGTAACATACTTAGCTGATCAAGGAATGCCAAGCCAATACATACATGAACATATATATTTTGGGAAAATGAACCAGCAGTTGTATTATTATTTAAAGAATAAAGGGAATCTTACAACCATAGCCTTGATTTTGAAAGGCTCTCCTTGAGTGGTAATCCAAGTCCAAGCCAAGAAACTCCCCAACACTCCTTCTCCAAGTCTAATGAATAGCCTCTAAGCACAAGCTCAGCATAGGGGTGCAAATGGACATAAATCAACCATTTGGGAATGGTAGAGGGGGAATTTATAGGTTGGGAGATGGAGTTAGGCCTCCTCCAAATATAGGATTAGGCCAACATCTCAAGGAGGTAGCTCATAGAGATGAGATCAAGAGGTAAAGTTAGGATGATTCGACCTCATCTATGCAAAACCACCTCCAGCTCGCCACTCTGGAAGCTTCTAGATCATGAAGCTTCTCATCCTCTTTGGGAAAACTTCCTTTTTGAGGCAATCACGGGTATGAGAGAGAACAGAGTGATGCCATCGTTGGCTTCACAAGGTGCAACAAGCGATCATCACAGTTTTGAGCTTCATAAGGGTGATGACTCTCATTTTAGGGTTTCAAGAGCCATTTCTTCAAGGAAGGCTCCAGATATTTTCCAAGCAAAGTTAAAGGAGGGATCTGAGTTGTATACATGGATGAGTATATTGTATAATGATCATGTTTCGGGCACTTTAGGGTATGTCACAGGGAAGTGCAAGAGGCGTGACAAAATACAGTGTAACACGTTGGTCATGAAGCTATGACCTTGGATACGCACCTAGATCCCTGAGTTGACGGTTAACAAGTAAACCTGATGGTACCTAGACTGGATGAAACCTTCAGTCCATCTTAGTCCCACTTAGATAGGTCAGGCATCTAGTCCAAGGTACTATGTGTGCCAAAAATATTCGTAGTTCATTTTGGAGATTCTCTGTGTACCTTTATATATAGGTAATTATGAATACCTCCCTAGTTAAGAGGGAGTGTTGAAGAATGTAACTAGTATTGGTCTTCATAATTGTACCCGAGTCATGATGTAATATATTTTCAAAAGAAATAAAAATAAACTGACTTATTAAACCATGGGTTTCATGCTTGGGTCAATTTTTTTTTAGGTAAAAGTATCCATTGAAGACTTCTAGGGTTTATGTCAAGTGTCCTTGACCATGTCACAATGTAAAGAACCCTTCCTGGGAATTATTTGTCAAGAAAGAACATTATTTTAATGTAAAATAGGTCAATTAGGCCTCCTACACCAATTCAACCTCAAGGAAGGTCAATTCGGCCTCAAAGGAAGAATTCGATCACTTAGAAGGACTATATATAAGCTACAACTCGACTTGTTTAGAAGTGATCACTCAACAAGTTCGAATTGCAGTAGCTGGAAGCAGAAAAATGTACGAATTCCAAGGTCAAAGAAGGAAAGGGATAGTGAAGGAGAAGGAAGTCATTATCTTGCTAAGGAAGTTGAATTTCTCTCTCTCTTGTCTCACACATGCAAAGAAACTAAAGTTGTAGGAGGGCTGAAATTGCATTCTTAAAGCTAGGCCAAAGTTCTGATGCAGTAGGTCAAAAATCTATCTTTGATGCAATATTAAAGCAATGTTGATGAATAATTGTTGGAGTTGATCTTTAAAGGTTGGAAGGACAGTTTGAGGGCTGAATTGGTGGAGGAGGAAGGTATATTGGTCTAGGGTATTGGTCTATCTCATTTCAAACTATTGAAGGAAGAGTTCTTGACTGGATTTTTCCTGGATGTGCGCCTACATCTGGTGTCCTTGGTCTTTATGTTTTGGTTTTGGTAATTGCTTGATGAAATAATATAAAAGAAGATCATAAGAAAGATAATAATAATTCAAAGAAATCACAAGTAATTACCAATAAGGGAAAATATTTCTACCTTTTCGATTTTCTACATTATCATCTCTACTTGCCCTTGTGGGATTGAAACAAGCTATAGCTAAAGAGCTATAGAAATTCCATTGGAAAGGAGGAAAAAAAAAACACAAGAATTTTCATTTGGTGAATTGATGCATAGTGAATTTTCATCTTGTGGATATTGGTCATAAGGAAAGTTGAGAAGTTAGTGTAAGAGGTGTGTGGCCACTGATATCCACTTGGATCACTTGGAAATTCAAGATCAAGGAGAAAGTGAAGTTAATTCCACTTGCAACCCATGAAGTAGCAATTATCTAACAACCTATTATAGTAGTGAAATCCATTTCTAGCCATGAAATGGATATTAGGGTTATGGCAAATGATCCAAAAATGGATCCTAGATAAACCTCTAAGTCTAAAAGACTTCATGCAAAGGGTAAAAGGTGCCAAATGGCACAAATCCTTTGTAAATCAGAGGAAAATGAAAGTCGCAAGCTACTCTAAAAAATAGTCCCATTGCATAGGTTTGTTCATTTTGAAACCGACACAATTAAAATGGACCAAAACGGACTCTGGATGAAGAAGTTATTGTAAAATAAAAACTGCCCAATGTCCTTAGAAAAGGACACAATTTCATTAAATTTTGAACTATATCGAAAATTTTGATTTTAGTATAGGCTCACAGGCCAATCCATAGCTGGCATGTGGCAGTTCGGGATTGGGCCACATGGCCTTGTTTAATTGATCAAAGAGGAAATATCACATCGGCGGATTACACTATCGGGCCTTAAAAAATTGAAGAAAACCCTTAAAATCAAGCCATCGAAGGCTTAAATGATGGGTGAACAGGGGACGTCGGATCCGGCCGTTCAACGGTCTAGATCCGATCGGCATATCGCATCGGCAGTGATCGGCAGGTCTGATCGGAAGCATAGTGCGATGGACCGGGGTGATGTGATGGATTAATCGCTAAAATATCCGCATCGCCATTGGCGAACACCCTGGAAGCGGCCATGTGATATATCTATATGTGTGTGTGTGTGTGTGTGTGTGTGTGTGTGTGTGTGTGTGTGTGTGTGATGGTCCAACCGCGATCACCGATATCGGTAGATCGGCTTTGGCAATACCAACGGGGAAGCCAAAGGGCCGTTGCGATATGCGATGCAATAGCCGGACCCGACATGGCTCTAGGCGATAATGGATATGTTTTGAAATCCTTAAAATGCCATTTTTTCTGTGTATTTAGTGTATTTCAATTATTAAGCAAAATACAAAGGGGAAGTGATATGCGATATAAACCGGACCTCAAAGGGTTCCGAAATGGAAATGGATAACATTTGAAATCCGCCAATGCCATTTTATATGCATTTTCACATGTTTTAATGCATTGCGAAATACAAAGGGACAGAGCCTTGCGACATGCGATAACAACCTACGAGGGGAGCTGATAGGAAAATAAAGTGTGATTATGATTATTTAAAGTCCAGGAAGAACAGTGCTTTGCGGATTTTTTTTCCATGTATTGCAGCGTTCTCTGTGTAAAACACAGAATGACTATTACTAAGGAATTTAAAGCACCAATTGCCCTTCCGTGCAAAACAAATTGCCACCATACCTTGGGACATTATCAATGACGAAAACACAGACAGGGAAGTGAACGAACGGATAGAGAGGAATAGCCAGAGGCACAACCTGAGAGACATGGCCAGAGGAAGGTGTTTTGGGGAACCAAAGAGGTTTTGGTAACCATCCACGAGAGATGGAAGCGTTATTCTTGGTGGACTTGAGGAGTTCGAGCCATCTTGGGGGATAAGTCCCATTTTTGAAGATTCAGCGAAGGGGGAGCTCAAAAACGAGAATGATTCCAAATAACCCGAGGAAAAAAGAGCCCGAGAGCAAAAGAGTCAAGGGACAGAGAGCTGAGAAACAAAGAGCGTTAATCCCAAGAGGGACAGAGAGCCACAATTCCATAGAGAAGCGAGAGGTGGAGCGAAAGAGGTCAAGAGACCCATAGAGAGCCTGAGAGCCTGTTAAGTTCAAGTATGTTCTATGCTAGAGCAATTTATTTAATTTTTTTTCCATATTAGCATAAAGTAAACTGCAGATAGAACATGAATATAAATCACAAGAGACAAGCCAAGGCAAGAGGACACAAGATATGGCGTGAGCCAAGGACAAACCCCACAATGTGTGGGGAAACCCTTTGATCAAATCTTCTTTTATCTTCAAAGTTTAGCAAGGAAAGAGAGAGAGATATAGATAATACATTTACAACAAAAGTCAACACTTTGACTTATCTGGATCTAAGCATAAATCATTTCCTATAATGATGAGATCAGTTGAAGACATTTTGCTTCAACTGAATCTCCTAGGTGACAACTTTACCTATCCATTTTGTTCATCTGTTGCACCTTACCATGTAGCATCATCATGCTGCATCATGCATCTTCATGCTGCTCATGATCACTGTGCTGCGCATGATCTCACCAAGCTTCATGTTGTCCAAGCTGCATCATACTATTTTATTGTTGATTTGTTGTACACAACTTTACTGCCCTCCATCATCATGTTGTACATATTTTTTTGTTGTCATCATGATGACTGGTTAGGGTACCAAGCACTATTGAAACAGTCCTTCAAACAAACTAGGACATTACTTGGATATGTTGTTGATTTGGGCATATGTACAAGTCCTCAAAACTCCTACACAATCCTAGACTGTGGTGTTATGGCCTGTAGCCTAACACAATCTTTCTGTGGCTTCCAGGCAACATAACCCTTGCTTCTTGTCCTTCCAACAAGATCCCAACGGATCTATCCATTTGCTCCTCTAACTTGTTCTATAAGAAAAGAACAACTTCATGCAGTCACAAAATAATATACAAACAATCCTATCTCTATGACAGTGTTGTTACCAACAACAATTCGAACTTTCCTTCTTGCTGTCAATAGGCTTCGATTAGCTGTGATAGTGTCTATTCTGGGAGTGCATATTAGGCCTCTCTTATCTGTGGTTAGGGCCTCCTTAGGCCAGTGAAGATGGACTGCATTAGGCTGCATATGAGGGCCTGAGTATAAGTCTACAGGTCAGCGTATTAGGGCCTCTGCATAAAACTTCTGGACAGTGTAATAGTGCCCCCATATTAAACTTTTGGACAGCATATTAAGTGCTTCCATACTCAACTTCTTGACAGCGTATTATATTCAACTTCTGGACAACATATTTATCGTTGCGTACATCACTATAATGTTTGTTGCGTATGTTAAGGTATCACATAATGAATATGACGAGCTGTATGATAGGGTTGTATATATATATATCTACATTCCATAGATTGAAGCGGATATATCTGCGTCCCATAATATGACACTGTTACACTGAGAACGTTTATCCCTTGACTGCGTGTAGGGGCTTCAGTGTATGGGTGCTCTCTGTGTTATATGACCAGCGTATAATATCTTCTTTGGACGACGTATTAATATTTCCATGATCAGCGTGCTAATTTCTCCTTGACCAGCGTATAATATCTTCTTTGGACAATGTATTAATATTTCTGTGATCAGCATGCTAATTTCTCCATGTCCAGCGAGTTAATATCTTCTTTGGACATCGTATTAGGGCATGTGTATAAATGTTTCTAGCACAGCGTGTTAGAGTCTCAGATAGGGCCTTTCTTTTGACTGCGTATGAGGCCTCCTTCACTGTGGCTAGATATCTATGGCTGGGGCAACGTACAACAGCTAGGGTATTACTTGAATGACCAACGTATCATTCATGATGTCTCTCTCCTTCACCAAAACCCAGACGTGGAGAGGAGGAGACTACTCAAGAATGTGTTGTCCTAATGACTCCAAATCCTCTCTTATTTATGCTAAATGCGAATGATTGAATAGACATGACGTTTGGGCTTCTAGAGCCTACATAAGAGCTAATCAGCTTGATAATAATTATATAAACAAAATAAATTCATATCTCCATAAATACTTATTGGAATCGGATGATCTTTGGATCAATCCTACACCTCTCGATGAGAGGGATCCAATAAATATATTAGCTGCCATAAATGAGCCGACCCCACATGGAGTTTGGACCTAGTTGCCAATTTAACAGAGCCAGAGAGTCAGGGCTGGTCTGAATTCGAGCGTGTTGTTAGCTTCAACAATTGAGGTAATCAATTCTGAGGGAGTTAGAGAAGCCAGAAGCTCAAAGGAGTCTCAGAGCACTGACTGAAAGAATTAGTCCAGAGAAGCCTAGAACTATTTGTAGCTAAAGGATAGCCAGGGGTAAGATGGTATTCTGAGCCCATTGGTTCATTTGTAAACCACATGGAGTTGAGTCAAGGACTTGTAAAAAGAATTTAGCCATAATCCCAAAGAGTCTAATCGAGTTGTTTTCTTCTTTGCTGCAATATTCACTATTATATGCATTTATGTATATGTTCAAGCACATTAAATATCAGCATACACAATAGATTTTAAAGCACATCACAGCCAACAATAAAAACAAGCATATGCCTATATTTTCAAGCATTTCTTAATTCCGCATTGGTTAATCAAATAGACTTGGGAAAATTCAAGCTTTGGAAGTGGGAGAGGTTCTTGTAAGCTAGACAAGAAGCCTAAGTGCCACATTTTCAGATCAGGTGGTTTCAGAGCTTAAGATTGATTAACCACACCTTTAGGAAGGTTATATCAAAATTCTTGATTGACAAAGCAAAGATTGTTTGTCTGAAAGGTGTTTGAACAATAAGAGGTTGATTGTATGCTTGTTTGTAGATTGAGTATTTTCTAAGTTGGAGAGGTGAAGGGAAAGCTATTGATAGCTTAGTCTAGGAAGGACAAGAAGGAAGAAGAGCTGAAGGCATTCTTCTATCCCAAAGGACTTCAAGGAAATCCAAAGCTTCCATGAAGGCCATTGAAACCATTCCAAGAAGGAGTTGCATTGCAGGTCCTCTATCTCAAGAGTGTGAAGATTATGCTCAGGAGGAATGCAATGGCTTGAAACATCATTTGCAGGGTGTAGGTGTTCAGAAGCACACCCTTGAACCAGAGAGTTGTGGAAACTCTAATAGCCTTGGAGATATTGATGGGATTCCAAAGGGAGCCACT